>PPOJ03000079.1:0-32470 GCA_003708845.3 Sungouiozyma intestinalis | reverse complement strand
TACTAGCGCCAATGTCTATATTAATTTATTGACACTTTTGCTATTATCTTTGACAATATCGCCTATTACTCATAATATTAAAATCCTTAGATTTCCAATAGTTTGCATCTCCACTCGATACAGACGTTGACAAAATGAAATATGCCCCGTAACCGAACCAACAATCCTGTATTAACTAGTAGAGTTTACTAGTCTGTATTATTCTTATGAAAAATATTTTTTTTAAATATATTGTATGCCATCTTAGTATAGTGGTTAGTACACATCGTTGTGGCCGATGAAACCCTGGTTCGATTCTAGGAGGTGGCAGTATTTTTTTTTTTTAATATTGAATTTATATTAATTCAATAATCATCATCCCAACTGTTCCATCACTCCCAGCAGTATATGTCATGAACTTCTAATGGCTAAGCTCAATAAATACAACGTCTATCACAGTTAAAGTCAAATGATATATGTACTAGGCTATATGATCAACAGTAAAAATATATGTCCCTGTCTTAGGGTCATAATGCTCGAAATGATTGTCCACACCTTGTTGCAACTTCTTGATATGTCTGATCACATGTATGTGGTCAGGATCAGTGATTGGTTTACCGCTGTCTCTTGAGCGTGGGAAGCAGCTATACAAAGCTATTCTAGCTTTAACATTCATGCCCTCGCCAGGGTTAGGCTTCTTGGGAGGGTTTTGGTATGCACAGAAAGTTTTGTTCTGAAATACGATGGTTTCACCACAGATAGAATCGATGGGTAGTTGTGTCAAATCGACAGGCTCTAAAAACTCTAGTTTACCGAATTCTTTATGGCCAATGACAACATTTTTCACGTTCCTCAATTCGATAGGGTTCTTGCGCTTTAGTGTCTCCAAGGATGGAGAGATGTAATATCCATCACTGGTAAAGGATATGTCATCATTTAGGTAGTGTGGGAACAGAGTCTTCTTTGATTCCTTCTCGTTTATGGACTCACCAGATGACACTGGTGTGATAGGACGATTAATAGTATCTGTTGGAGAACTACTCTTGTTTGGTATCTTCTGTGCAATGGGAGTGCTTTCTAAAGACGAGATCACGGGGAAAGTCGCTTTATTACCATCAACATTTGAGTTTAAGAAGCTAATTCTCTTAACAGCGCTGTTATCGTGAGCATCTACAGACGCAGAAGGGTATGTGGCTCTCTTTTTAATTATTAAATGTTTGAATAGCTGTTTGTCAGGATTGAATAGTATCTTGGCAGATGCTTTATCTTCCACATTAGGTGTCTTCTCATTCGCAGATGTATCCATGAGAAGTTTCCTCTCTTCGTTGGCCCCAAGAGTCAATCCATTGCTCGAAGAGTTGTCGTTCGAATATTGTGAAGGAGACGCAATCTTGCTTTTGGCTACTGTGTTGTCAAGAGAGTTCTGTAATCTTCTTGAAGTAAACAAGGATCTTGGTGCTGCTCTGTAAGTATGAAGTAAACTACTTCTCTTTTTAAGATCAGCAGAAGCAACACCATTTAATCCGTTGTTAGGTTTAGTGATCGATTCTGGCATTTGTAACTTAACAAAAAGATTTGTGCCAGCGGAAGCCTGGTTCGTGGATTGCGCTTGATTAGTCAAAACACCACCTTGTAAAGCGTTGTTTTGTCCATTCAGCACTGTAGAGCCTGCTGCCTGGTTATTCTGAGACAATCCAGAGTTGCCAAACAAGCCTGATGTAGAAGGCTGGGGTTTGGAATTTCCACCCAAAAGAGAGTTATTATTTAAAGAAGAGTTCCCGAATAAGCCCGTTCCGGTATTCGATGTTGTGGTACCTAAAGGTTTGGCACCAAACAAACCAGTTCCACCAGATGTTAAGGTGTTGTTACCCGCAGGTTGCTGAGTTGTATTGAGCTTATTCCCAAACAAGCCCCCAGTTGCATTGGAAGTGCCTAGAGTGTTCGAATTGTTTGCACCAAAGAGGCCTCCGGGCGTTGGGTTAGCTTGCAAAGATGAATTTGTTTGAAGTCCCTGATTCTGCCCAAATAAGCCTCCAGAAGGTTGGTTCAGCGTGTTTGTAGTATTTGCAGTATTGTTAGCGGCACCAAAAAGTCCAGTACCACCAGTGTTACCTGCTGGTTTATTGCCAAAGAGGCCGCCGCCAACGCTATTTCCTAACGTAGACTGCTGGTTTGCACTATTACCGAAAAGAGAGGACCCCCCACCAACAGGCTTGTTACCAAACAACCCACCAGTATTGGCAGTATTACCCAGCGTAGACTGTTGTTGGTTGTTACCGAAAGGACTAGCCTGGTTGCTGGTGTTTGCATTCATACCGAATAGACCAGTACCAGTATTAGCAGGCTTATTCCCGAAGAGACCGCCTTGCTGCTGTTGCTGTGGGTTTGCTTGAGAGAACAAGCCAGTATTTTGTGCATTACTCTGCCCAAACAATCCGGTTGGCTGAGTATTAGTTTGTCCAAAGAGACCAGCGTTCTGCTGTGGTTGCTGTAGAGCATTACTCTGACCAAACAAGCCTCCGCTTCTCATCAAATTGTTTTGTTGCCCAAAGAGACCTCCCGTAGGCTGCTGTTGATTATTTGTGTTTCCAAACATTCCAACGGATGTTGACGGTCTGCTTCCAAACAATGTATTGTTGTTGTTCTGACCCCCAAATGCATTCCCTGAGTTATTCTGTTGACCCAAAGCATTCCCAGTAGTATTTTGGCCAAACAAGCCTCCGGCATTTTGATTCGGTTGCTGACCGAACAGAGACCCAGCTTTATTCCCATTCTGGCTGCCAAACAGGCCACCGCCAGCAGAATTATTAGCGTTATTGCCAAATGCGTTGTTGTTTTGGCCAAATAGATTGGTACTTGCCGGCTTGGATCCAAACAGACCTCCACCGCCCACATTGGACCCAGTCTGTGCCGAGGATCCGAAGGAGCCGAGTGTCTTGTTTTGAGATCCAAATAGCCCGCCGGATTGCGGTTGTTGCTGTTGGCCAAAAAGGCCTGTGTTGTTATTGTTGCTGTTGAAAGAACCAAATCCAGACCCAGCGGTAGCCGCGTTACCGTTATTATTTCCAAACAACGAGTTCGTAGTGGACTGCTGTGGCTGGCCCAGCGTGGAACCAAACCCTGCAGAATTGCTCTGTGGCTGACCAAAGATACTAGACCCCGTTGTAGGTGTACTGTTCCCGAAAAGTGGGTTCGTGGTCGGTTGTCCAAATGACGTGTTAACGTTCATCCCAGTGTTGGATCCCGCAGTGTTGGAGCCAAACATACTGTTACTGAAACCACCGTTATTAGAGCTTCCCGTTGAGTTCATCCCAAACGTCGAACCTAAAGAATTAGCAGGCTTATTCAACGATCCAAATGGAGAATTCGATGTATTAGTGTTGTTGCCAAAAAGGCCACCGGCACTAGGCTGTGCACCCGCAGAATTGGCTCCAAACAACGAATTCGAGTTTGAATTAGTAGAAGCAAACCCACCAAAACCACTCTGTGCATTATTCATACCGAAACCCGATGCCTGGCCGTTGTTTTGTTGTTGTTGCGATCCAAACCCGGATCCGGTCCCTGCACCAAAACCTTGGTTAGTCTTGAACCCTCCGCTTCCAAACATGCCGGTAACAAATTTAGACAAATCCTAGTCACCACTATGCCGGGTATAAACGCGTCCGGACCTCACAATCCTTGCCTATCTCACAACAAACGCAACAAATCACTACTAATAACACTCCATCACTTACACCGGAGGAACCACACTCGCAATAAAATTGCGTTTTTTCGATGAAATTCGTAGCGAGCGATGTGCAAAGGTGTTACCCTGAAGTTGGTATTAAAAACGTATTCGTATACAATGCTATATGAGATGATGCTTAATGCTAGTAACAGCCCTGTAGAGGGCCGTGTGGGGTGTTGGTGCCCAGCCGGTGCGCGTGCCAGTGTGGCTACAAGTTACCGAAAGAGACGGTCACATCGTCCAACATCGTGTACGTCCTGAGATTGACCGGTGTCAAGGAGCCAGACGCCAAATCGACAATGCAATCGTCGGCGTCCAAGTCCTCTTCCGCGTCCGTGTAGCTTGGAGCGTGGTTGTAAAAGACGCTGATCTTATCGTAGCCCAGCATTTGCTCCTCCATGAGTTGTGTAAGGTAGTTTTTTGTGTAGTACATATCGGTGGTCTGGCTCATTGGTGTAGTGATTTGCTGTGGGCCTGGTCCGTTTAGAGCAGTGCCATATTGATGACTATCATCTTATCCATATATATATATATATATATGGATGTGCGCAGCGCGATACACAGTGGGAGTCAATGAGATATGCTTAAGTGAGCCACCACAGTTTCCTTCTGTGGGCCCTCAAAAGACACGGATGATTTTAATTTTTTGTGGAAGCAGGGAAGCTTCTGTACCCTGCTGCGCAATTACCTAAGACAACCTCCCTTTTTTGGGTTATGTCCGCACGCGCTGCGTGGCTGTCTGACGGATTTTTGTTTTTCCACTCTTTTTTAAGCTTTTCCGGCTCGAGATCCCAGGAAAAACTGTGTCTTCTAGAAGGCTCCTGACACAGTAGTCAGTGGTGTAAACACTTGTTAAGATATGCTATTATACATGGAATTACACACACACACATACACACACACATACACAACTGGCGTAGAGATAAGAGGGGGAAAAAAGTGCTCCTTCCCAGTTGGTTTATGTTGTCCACAGTCTGGCTGTACCATCTGCGCCAGAAGTGAATAACCACGCCTCTCTTGGATGCCACACTGCGTCTAGAACACCTAAACTGTTCACTGTCTTGTGACCTGTGAGCTTTTTCAGTGGTACAATCATTGGGTTCTTCATCATGTCGTCGTAGACAGTTGCATGGAAGACATGCACGGAGCCGTCGTCTGATGCAGAACCGAACAATGGTAACCTCTTATGGAAACAGACGGTTCTGACAGCCTTATCGTGGTATCGCAAAGTCTTGAAAGGTGTGGTGGACAAGTCCAGGTCATGCCATATCACTCTCTTATCGAAAGAGGAGGCAATAACGTTATCACCCCTTGGATGGATATCAATCTTAGATAACCAACGAGCACCGGGGAGTAATTTCTTCACAAGCACTTGTTTGGAAAGATCGTAGATTCTCACATACCTTTGCGAACAGACAAACAACTCGGGTTTGAAAGGGTGGAACTTTGCGTCCATGATAATCCCCTTGGATTTTCTGAATGGAGATTGAGTCAAATGTTTGGATAATTGATGGATTAACACTGCCGTGTTGGCAGAATCTGGTTGCACAGTGACAAAATAGTCACCCTTTCTATGCCACGACAATTTCTTCACAGTCTTTTTACAAGTGATAGTGATACAAATGTCCTTAGAAGTGTCCGTTTGAGTTGGCTTGTTCCATTCAGCAAATCTTTTTTTACTGGCAGTGGCCTTTGTAGCAGATTCGTCCTCGTCCTCGTCAGAGCTTCCGACATTCATGTCAGATTTCTTCACCGTGCCAAAGGTGTCGAAACCGTACCCACTTTCTATCTTGGTCTTACCAGCGTTTTCAATGTCGTAACCGAAGATAGGTGGCACGATTAATAAGATGTTTTCAGCAACGGCAACAGCTAAGATACCTGTTGTACCATCTGGGTTCCACTCAAGGCAGTTGATCGTATCCTCTTTGTTCTCCTCTCTATCTACAACATTGACACGGTAAACTTCTCTCCCTGTTAGAATTTCCCAAACCCGTACGCTACCGTCGTCAGAACCAGTGGCAAGCCATAACCCTGTTGGGTCGATGGACAAAGTCCGGATCTTACCCTTATGACCCTTGAATATAGTAGAGCAATGGATAGGGAAGGGTCTAAGATCCTTAGGAGAGGGCAATTCAGGAATTAAAGATTCTGGATCAATGTTTAATTTATTCTTACGAACTCTTGGAGCCAAGTACAGATCAAGTGACCTTTCAAACCTTTCTCTGATATTCTCGGTATAACCTGGAACTTTCCTTAAAGCTCCATACTGTTGAGGAACAAAATTCTTTTCCCTCTCACTAGGTTCAGTGTTCTCCCACTCCTCTCTTTCTTTATCAGTCAAAAGATACTCTTCTGGTGGGTTGTAACTTTCCTCGTTAGTAGGAGGAGGCAATTTAGGTGCTCTTAAATTCATGACGTGGTCATTAGTTTCGGTGGAGTCCCCCCACAAATCGTAGTTATGTTCTTCCTTCTTCTCTGCAGCTCTGATCTCTTTTAGTTTCGCTGGTGGGATGATACGTCCTTCTCTAATAGCTCTGACGATCTTCATAACTCTCTTTGCCTCGTTCTTAGAAGGCACGAATCTTCTTTTTGGTTCTGGGATTGCCGTCAAGGGCATCACCTCTTCGTGCCTCGTGAACCAATCTACCAATGGTTCATACAGGTTTGTGCTATCGTCCGTGATTTGGTTCTTTTCAATCTTGGAGATTAATTCCAACTCTTCCTCGGTTAAATTCAAGCTGGCCCCAGATTCCTTATCAAGCAGACCCGTCCACCCTTCAGGTAATTCTATTTGGTCCAACAATTGATCCAAAGCAGATCCCTTGGCGGGTCTCATTATACGCTTCCCATTAATGTCATAACCAACATGAGGCATGTCGTCGTACAGAGACAAAGGAATGTTCCCGACAGTGTTTTGAGCTTCTACATCACTGTCATCACTGTCGTACACAGCTTTGATCTCTGGTTTAATTACTCGTGGGTTACCGTCAGAATATTTGGTGTAAATGTTTGGATCGGCAATGGTCTTCAACTGAATTCCCGATAACTTATCAGTCATCGACTGAGTGTCGTCAGCCTCTGACAGACTAGCATCGTCGGACTCCTCAGAACCTTCCTCGGCTGCTAACAACGCATTCAATTCCGCATCACTATCCTCTTCTTCCACTTCACTGTCCGCTTGCTCGGAGTCGTCCTCGCCGTCTAAGCCCACAAAGCTGTGTCTCTCCTCCGCAGAAGCAAACTCTTCGTCAGAGTCACTATCTGACCCAGTATCGATCAGCCCAGAAACAGTAAACTCCTCCGGCTCGTCTTCCGACTCCTTCGAGTATTTCCGTTTCATCTCCTTGGCAGGCTTTGCAGCCGTTTTTTTACTTGTCGGTTTCACCATTACCTTTCTAATGCTGCCTCCGTGCTATAATTTCAACCTATAAGAATCAACAATGCCGTGTGTACCGAACATAACACTATCTATTAAACAGAGCTCATCGCTTGGAATCGCTAACTAAAAATTTTTTCACTGTTCGAAACTCATTGGAAAAAAAAAAAATAAACAAAGACCTACTTACAAAGAACCAAGCCCTAAAGAACACTGGAGCCAGCGCCTCTCAACCAGCTAAAAGGTTACATGCTGGGGTCTCTTTAACGGGTGTGTCTCGCTTAATGATCACATTTGGCAGCGTGTATATATGGTTATAGGTCGAAATTACAAGTCTTGGCGATCAATTGAGCCAATTGTTCCAAGTATTTTTGGTCCACGGAATCAAACCCACTGTAGTCTAAACAGTCCAAATCAATCACACCAAGCGTTTTACCTTGTGGCGACACGATTGGCACGACTATCTCACTCTTAGTGTCTCCATCACACGCTATATGTCCCGGGAACTCTTCGACATCCCTCACTAGTTGCGTTTCCTGGGTGCTCGCAGCGGTCCCGCACACACCTTTCCCATACGTGATTGTCTGGCAAGCGACTTTACCTTGGAAGGGCCCTAGGATCAAGTCCTGAGAGCCCTGTTTCGACTTTGTAACGTAAAACCCGGTCCAGTTCACCTTGACACCCAGCGAGATGTACGCGTGCCATAGCAACGACGCAGCATTGGCCATATTGCAAACCCAGTTATCCTCGTCTTGTGACAAGCTCTCATACGACATCACGAGCATCTCTAATGCGGACTCTTTGTCCGCATTGGAATCGAAGTTTGTGTAGTCTGCGTGATGTTTCCCTGTCTCTTCAACCATTGCGTGTCTGGTGCACCAAGTCGTCTACTAGCAATACAAGCGACTCTTCATAGTACAAAGGAAGTACGTAAGATCAGGAACATAAGACTAAGTACGCAAGGCCATCACTGTCGGGAAAGGGCACCAAAGTCACCTGACGCTCAGTTCTAAAACTGTGGTGGTGACTCGCTATGCAATACTGCTCTCTTAGAGGCCTATGGCATCGCGATGCCCATCGAAGTGTGAAACAGCAGATAAGTGGAATGGAAAAAAAAATAATATGAAACGGACAGGAATTGAACCTGCAACCCTTCGATTGCAATTTCCGAGTAAAACCAGGATCTAACTGGAGTCGAAAGCTCTACCATTGAGCCACCGCTTCATACTAATGTGATATATTGGCGCATCCGTGATAGCTACACCAGGAATGGCAGCCAGTGTAATAATGCAACGTGGCAGGAACCGTCATGGCCAACGGTTGAGAAAGTGGCATAAGAAGCCGTAATGTCCAAGTACGTGGGCACTACCCACAAATGGTTCTGTCACACCCGTGGTGAAGAACGACTGGATATCACACAATGGCTGCTCACGAATCTGCCAGCGAGTTGGTGCCCCACGAACAGGACAGTCTTGCTGTCTCCTCGTATGGGAAACTTATTAAGAATGTGAAGCAAGAGATAAGAGACAGGACAGAGCTATTGCTGGAATTGAGTGATGATAGTGTCGGCAGTGCTGAAGAGCTTGAAATTGAAGAGCAATTAGTAGTGCTTCACAAGAAGTTGAAATCTTACAAATTGCGAGTCAAAGAGCAAGAGCCCCCCGCTGATACACAGAAGTTGAACATTGTTCTTGCTGATTTAGACACCCTGCCAAATTGGATGAATGCTTTACAGGAACTGTGCCGTGAATTGAATTTCCAAGATGTGACCAGGGAGGATAGCACGCTGTCAAGCCAGGAAGAAGCTCAGCTAAAGGAGGTCATTAAGAACTCTTGTACTTTTGAACTGAAGAATTTGGAGAACCCGACTCTGGACTTTCTTCGTTCACTCAACGATGCCTTTCTTGAGAAATTCACCGCTTCTAAAGTGAATGCATCGTGGGACTCTATCATTATTGATGAACATTGCTCTGATATACCTCAAGCCAAATCACAGCTTGTCAAAATAGCCAATATTGATAGATATAAGATGCAGTTGACTGGAGTGAGTTCAGAGGCCGTGGACACTTGTATTGAAAAGAAGATATTACATTGCCTGAAGGGTCAGTTGTTCCATTTTGTCTCGAATTATAAGATGGTATCATCTCAATTGAATCAACACGCCAACGATCAGTGCGACTTGATAGAGGTTTCCATGAGATATCTTGAAGGACTTCACTGTTCAGGCAGCCACGACGTGGATACAACCACCAAGTGTGCCTTGTGTCAATCGTCATGGCACAGCAAGACCAATTGTAACAAGAAGCAAGATGAGAGTACACCTGTGAGAGCTCCAAATAATAACCAAACAACAGTTCCGACAAACAATATTAACGCACGGGTGATTCAAGGTAGAGCTAACGCATTGCAGAGGGTAAGAGAAATTCAAGACAGACATAAAACGATTCGTGAGACTGCTGAGCGAGCCAGTAGGTTAGCTCAAGAAACGTTACGCAGACATCGACAGGTACAACGCACGGTCACACAAACGCAAGGACAACCAGTGAGACGTATCCGTATTATTCGCACCACAAATTCAAATGCAACCAACGTGCCAAACCAACGTATAGCTCGTGCCAAACAGCTATAACCTTTGGCACCTGGTGCTTATTGTTCTTGCTTATTTAGTATGTAAAGCATGGGTATAATGATTTTAAAACGATTTTATGAACAAGCTCACTTACAAAAGTTTGAAACCAGTAGCAACTTTCTGTCAATTGTTGTAGACTTGGGCATTTCCACTGACTTGTTGTTGCTCTGAAGGAATATGGAAGAACTTAGTGGTGATAATTTTGAGTATATTTTAAACCTGACTGGTATCTTAGCCATGGAATGTAGAGCCAGAAGGCTCGAGACAGATAAACTAGAACTGCTTTTCAAGAGGATAGCAAAACACTCAACGATCTCGTATGATCAACTGAGTCAGGAGGTGTCTACTGAAACGCTAGAAGAGTATAAAAGGCAATCACAGCCTACAGAGATGGATTTACTTGTACAAGAAAACTATCGATTGCTGTACCAAATCCAACAACAGGAATATATCAACAAGAAAATTGTCAATTTGATCAAAAGTATCAGTGAACACATCGGTTCTATTAAGAATTTTATTATGGAACAAAGAATCACTAGAGATCAGGCCACTGAGAGCTTCATTGTACAAAATATCGATAAGAAAGTTCTCTCAATACGAGAAAATATTGAATTGCTACAAGAGCAAAATCGATTATCTGATCAGAATACTATGGAGACTATAGATAAGTGTTTGAAGATATTTAGTGACAGCTCCTGGAGTCATATATCAAAGGATACAAGGGACTATGAGAAGTTGGTTGCTAAATTGCAACAACTGGAAGAATGTTACAATATTAAACTGCAAATACATTAACTTTTATAGCTTGGCAGGTTCCATCTGTCTATAAAAAATTCGATAAAATTCCTCTTTGATAGAAAGAATACTCAAAAGAAAATTTGACCTCTTGCAATCCTGTAACTTTTCATAATTCATCATGGACAGGATCCTCCCATTTCTTGTCCTCCTCTTTGGTGGTTTGTGCTTCCTCTCTTTCATCATCCTCTTCTTCGGCTTCTTTTTTTAATTTCTCTTGTTCTGTTCTCTTTCTGACTCTGAGTCTTCTTTGATATATGGCAATCAGCTCATTGTACTGGAATTTCTTTGATGACTCAAAAGCTTCTAATTGACTCTCGAAAGTTGTCAAAAGTTCATCGTACGACGTTTTTATTTCATATAACTCCTCTCTATCTAGATCTGAGAAAGTTTTATCCTCGACAGACGCTTTCAAAGTCGCATATGTCTGATTGAAGACATCCAAAGTTTCATTCCAATCAGCCAACTGTTTCGCTATATTGAATGGAGGGCTTATCTTTTCATATACGCTCAGATAATCAAACTTTGGCAAATCGTTGTATTCACCCTCAAAGCTATCCAAATTCTCTTCTTCTAATTCATGAATCTTGGCCAGTTTATCAAATAAAATATCAGAGGAGGATAGAAGACCTTGGAATTGTTTCAAATCTAATGGCTCTCCAGCAGATTTCATATATTTCTCAATCTTGGTCTTTAATTCTACAATATTGTCCGTCTTTTCACGAATATCGCTCCTGGATGCACTGTCGGATTCGTCTTCTAACCATGCTAGATATTTATCAGCCATGGATGCAAGATAGCCTACTTGTTTTGTAGGACCTAGTTTTAAAACGTCCTCCTCTGTAACGAAATTTCTAGCTTCATATAATTTACTTTCTAAAATGTTCTTAGCTTCCTGAATAAACCTACGATTTATATCGCCGTCATCCAGTAACCTTAATCGGTTAGTGGATGACGTAAGCTCTGAGGATTTCATTTTTTTTCTTGATTCCTCTGACCCAGTCAATTTAATAAGTTCAGCATTTTCCTTAGGTTTAGGCTTAGATTTCGATTTCGATTTCGATGATTCACTTGATGTGCTTGTTTTCTTATCCTCAGTGCTTATTGAAGCATCAGGCTCGTTTGATTTCACACATTCTAATTTTACAGACTTCACATCAAAGGTACGCATTTCATTTAATTCAAAACTGACTAGATAGTGAATGCCGTTAGAACATTTTTTAGCATCGAATTTCGAAGGTTTTGTAAATGATACTCTTTTCAATTTTGTGCCTTGCTCGAATATATCGATATATGCTGCAGAGGATGGTTTGGTAATTTCGATTGAAATATTTTTCAAGTTAGGGAACGTGTCACCAGTTTCAAAGATAGGCATTTCGATAGAGTTTTTAGAGCCGTTGTTGAAAACCATAGAGTAATTATTGAATGAGTGCTCTACAATTTTCAATTCCTTTGTCTTGAAAGCGCTGTGCAACTGCACACCTCTGTAAGTAGCACCATTGACAGCTGCCTCATCAGCGTTAACGCTCTTTAATAATTTTTCCTCATCGATTAAACTTAGGATAGATTTCTGAACAAAAGGCACCCGAGTAGATCCACCAGCTAAAATTAAGCCTGAGATGTCTTCAGAAGTGACGTTCACCGTTGTGTCGTTCCAATATTGATTTGCAAAAGCTTGGCTGATAGGATCAATAATTTGTCCCGTGAAACTTTCTAGTTTGGCGTCTAACTCTTCTCTTGTGACAACGGCTCTGAAATCAATATCTGAAATAAATGATTCTATTGATGTCGATGCTTCTGAATTTGCACTTAGCACAAGCTTTACCTTCTCAGCTGCTTGTTTTAACTTAGCCTGTGCTTTAGGATCATTTTGGAATTTTTTACTCTTGACTTTGCGATGTTTTGCCAAGAATTTTTCTGCAATAATTTCCTCTACTAACGACGTCAATTTAGAGCCTCCAAAGGAGTCATCGTAACCATATCCACCAATTTCAAGCACCAATGGCTCTGTGGCGTTCAAAGGTTGACTGACACTGAACAAAGTGGCTTTAGTCGATCCACTCCCCATATCAAAAATCATATAATATTCCGTAGACCCAGGCTCTAACTCCAACTTCCTCTTGGTAACAAAATCAGCTGCCACCGCCAAACCGTCTTGCACCAAAACCGTACCTTGGTTATGGTATATCAAGGAGGCAGCATCCATTAA
Source organism: Sungouiozyma intestinalis (assembly GCA_003708845.3). Classification (NCBI taxonomy): domain Eukaryota; kingdom Fungi; phylum Ascomycota; class Saccharomycetes; order Saccharomycetales; family Saccharomycetaceae; genus Sungouiozyma; species Sungouiozyma intestinalis. The sequence continues at coordinate 19,755 of PPOJ03000079.1, read as the reverse complement.
ACTATTTCTTTGGTCCTGGTCGAAGAACCCTGGGATGGTGATAACAAATTTTTGAACATAGTCCCTTATGTAAGATCCCTTCTCCTTGAGCAAAGAGTCGGCTCTGTTGGTGACCTCATTCAAGTGCATGGCAATCAATTCTTCAACGGAGTATTTCGACCCTTCAATGATGAAATCAATGCCGTCTCTCTTGTTAGCAGCCAGTTCCAGACCAGGGTACCGAGCTGAAAACTCGGCAATCGCGTCTTTATCCTTCATAGATTTCCCTAACAAGGACTTCAATTCCAATACCGAGTTCTGAGGGAACCTTGTCATCAAAGAGTTCATCGAGGACCCATAGAATCTTTCTAAATCCTTAGATTTGCCCGGCAATTTCTTAAAACTCACCCCACTAAGCTCTTTCCGCTTCGACTCAGGAGTCAATACAATTTCCATAGGAGCATGTAGAGAGATCACCATAGCCTTGATGTTCTGGTGCCCATAATCAATGCCTAACACAGCCGATTCCACGAATCTGAACCAAATGGTAAATACCAAAACCAGACAATTAACGCCAAGGAAACGCATTTTTACTAGCCATAAAAACAAGACAATCCCTTCACTTCAACACAAGATAGATAATAGTGCGGTCGATGGTACTCGCTGTGCCTGGTAACCGTATAAACCAGGTAAATACATGGCTGTGGTAAATGACAGCTATTGTCTTAAATATTCAAATTATACTGAAAAATTTCGTTCTTTAGCCACTTGATGGTTACTCATCGCTCGGATAGTTGTATCGATAGAGGCTGTTTACAGCAGTTTGGTGAGCGATCTGACGTTGTAGAAGCATTGAAAACAATCTGTGTGATGGTCTCCGAGGATATACTAGAAGGAATGCGCGCACGGATAATAGAATCCATCGACGTTGATGGAGGAAACCGTAGAAATAATGACTCTGGACCATTGAATTTCCCAACGAAACCTAAGGACAACCCTGCGGGGAGTGTTGCTGGGGCTCAGCCGACACAGAGGGTGTCAAGTGAAAGCAGACAGTATAGTAGACAGCCATATTCAGGAAGCAATACTCAAGGTCGATACCAGTCTGACCCAAGAAATGCAATGCAACGGCCTAGTTATGGTAGCAGATACGATCATTTTGATGGCCAGCCGCGCCCGTATGGTCGAGAATCCCAGTACAGGTCAAGGTATAACGATTCGCATAATGGCCGGTACAGGACTCATCGCCGGCAAGGTAGGTATAATGGTGACAGGTACAATGAGCAGGACGATGGGTACAATGAGCAGAGGAGTGGGTACAATGAACAGAGGAGCGGGTACAATGAACAGAGGAGCGGGTACAATGAACAGAGGAGTGGGTACCGTCAACAAAATACCAGAAACTATCAAACGCATAGTAAGAATCCTTTCACAAAGAGAGGTCCCGTTCAGAAAATTGCCTATGACCAGGCTGAAGCCTATAACAACATTACCCACTCCAGGGTGAACTGTATCCTGACGATCAAAGGGTTACCCATCGAGGATGCAAAAACCGTTGGGAACCAGGTGCGTGACCTGATCACCAACTTTATTAAACATTCGGATTGTTCTCATGACACGATCGCAAAGTTTGACGTTACGGACGACTGTGCTATCATCGAGCTCAGCACCGCCAAGTGTGCTACTCTTGTGGTAACTTGTAAGACTTTTTTCAATGGGAAACTTGGGCAACCAGGCTTGGTTTGGGAGAGGCCCCACGAGTATATTGAACAACTGGATTGTTTGAATAAATTCTGTAGTAAAGACGTGGTTGCGCTAGCAAACTTGGGAAACATAGAGATGACAAAGAGAACAGTCTTCAGCGACCTACTCGGCGAAGGTGTCAATTTCACCATTTTCCCAATGACGTATGGTCCAGAGCAAGAGTTCACCCAATGCGCGTTGATCCTCTTCGATGACTTGAAGGACAGCCATCTCAGCAAGCTTTCTGGCATGCAATGGTTTAAACCCAACGACTCGCCGTTACAACAAACCACTAAGGACATGATGTATGGCAAGCTTACACAGAAAATCGCAGACCGGGCAAGAGCCGAGTCAAGCGTCGTTCTACTGTCAAACGCAGTGGATCCAATGGATTTAATAGACGAAGAGTTTGGTAAATTGGTGGAAGAATCGTTGAAGAGCACGCTACCAGGCGTGCAATCAATCACAATTACTAAACCCACCGTGAATTACAGGCTCAATTTTGAACATTTCAAAGGACTCGCTGGTGATATCTTTGTCGAATTCCAGTCATCGCAAGAGAGTAAGAAGGCAATTGAATATTTGGCTCAGCATAAATTCAACGGGAGACACATTCTTTGTACCTACGTAGACTCCGCAGACTACAAGGCAGGAGTCTTCACGCTAGCATAACCATCTATACCCATGGGACCAGGACACCTCACTGGACGGTCCCGGCAGTCCTGGTGGGCTTGCTTATCACTATTTACGTTGAGTATACAAAATTTTGTACTAAAGCTCTCTACAGTTCGGACAGGCGAGCCCACGGTTGGTAGGCATTTGGAGGGTGTAGTGTGTCTCGAAGGTGATATCTCGTGCGGTTTAAGTGGTTGTGTGATGCAAGCCGGGTGTTGGTACGAGTGTGTGTTGGTTTTACGAGGTGAAGTAGAGAACTGAACATGTCAGAGACGAAGACGCCAGTGGCTTCGAAGCCATTGAATCACAAGAAACCGACAAATAAGAGGAGGCTGGAGGCCATGAACAGGAGGAGAAATAGGTTGCGGAAAACACCACGGTTTGATTTTGTTGACCACATGCAATTAGAAGGCACAAACTACGATATTATCACGTCTGTGGCTTATTTGAATGAGAAGTATGGACTAAGAAAGAGCCATTATATCACGAATTTCATTAAGTGCATCCATCGAAAGATTAATCAGGATATTGTGAAGATCGACGATAAGCAGATCGAGGCCCTAAGCCCCTGGGTTAAGTCGAAACTTTTTTTATTGCTGGTGACTTTATCTGAGAAAGGTGGGCCCGAGTATTGGCTAGATAAAAACGAGAGTGAATCCAAACCAAACGAGGTTGAAAGCCTAGCCCGAGAGTTGGCAGACACGAGGATTAAGGATAAGGACACACGAGTGAGTACGTTGACAGAGCATGTTATACAGCAAAACATCAATGAGGATTTTAAAGAGTCCCTGTACGATGAGGACTATGTGTTTTCTTCGATATGGGCCAATTTCATGGAAGGTTTAATTAACCACTATTTGGAGAAAGTTATTGTTCCACACTCGGAGATGAAAGTTTGTCAACAATTGTACAAACCCATGATGAAGATCATTTCGTTGTACAATGAATATAATGAATTAATGGAGAAGAGTGAGAAAAATGGGTTTTTGCCCTCTCAATCGAGTATCGACAATGAAAAGAGCAAAACTGGCAGTGAAGGCCCTAATAGTCGTTCTGGGAGTAATAGTGATAACGATACTAAGCCTGATGACGATAATCCATTGCACGGTTTGAGTGAACTTAAGAAGGATGACATGATAACGCAAGGCCGGCTAGAGCGAGCCCAAAAACTGTTGTGGCAAGCTCGCCAAGATATTCCAAAAACTATCAGTAAAGAATTGACCTTGCTGTCTGAGATGTATTCAACTTTGTCTGCAGATGAACAGGATTATGAACTAGATGAGTTTGTTTGCTGCGCTGAAGAGTATATTGAATCCGAGTTTTTGCCCAGTTTGTTAGAAGTTTTATTCCAGAATTGTGGATCAAGTATCTTTTGGAAAGTCCTTTTAGTCCTTGAACCGTTCTTCTATTACATTGAAGAAGTAGTAGGTAGTGATGAAGAAGTCTACGATGCTATCGAGGAACTGGATGACGGAATTGACGGAATTGAAGTCACCGCCAATGATGCAGACAAGAGACTGCCTAAAAATTACAGACCAGATCCTCGAGTGATTACTTTAGAGAAAATCTGTGAAGTGGCTGCCAGACAGAAATGGATTTAATCTAGCAAAATAAAGGAATGTCAGGTTTACGAAATGTGATGAATTCGTTATTAATTGGTATTGCACTTTGTATATGATAACTACCTCATTAAATAGATCTATATTGTTATGATTGAGTTTTTTTCCCTCTCGTTTGGAATTCAAAGCTGTTTGTCTGGTTTTACGTAACTAGGCAACTCCGAGTAGGTATGGTTTTTCATTTTCTTGAACTTCTTCATCTCTGAGAATTTACCTAAAACCCGATGTTTCTTCTTTAACGCACTATTGGTAACGTCTGAGAAGTCTCTATACCTCTTGTTAATACGCAAGAAGAAGTATATCCCTACAACCGCAAATAGAACAAAAGTAGGAATAGATAATGCAATATAATACCATTCCTGGCCGGTTAATCCAGCGTCTCTTAGTGCCTCCAATTCGGCAGACTGTTTCACAACTTTAGTGCCTAATGCAATATGCACTAATACACCGTGTTCTAATGGATCAAAATCTTCATCAGCAACATAGTCAGGTTGTACTGAGAGTACTACGCTGCGTGAATATTTTCCCTGTAGCCAATCTACATCAATTTTTAAAGGATAAAGACCGTCCACATTTTTGATCCACTCAGATGAGAAGAACGCAGCTGGTATATCTCTCTTGCGGAAGTCCTTATCCTTTGGTGCCTCTTTCACGTATGAAAGATGAACTCTAACAGTTTCAGCGATTTCACCAGAGTGTTCCTCTCTGAAGAAATGAGTATACCAAGTTGGAAAATATGTCTTCCCAACTTTCCACTCTTTCTTTTCCCAAGGTGTACAAAAGGGTTCACTGGAGATGTCTTTAGCTACACCCTTGTTAAAATAGCGGGCTGGAGTACATCTTATAATTGGATTCAAAGACGTGTAAGTATCATCCTCGTCTATAAAATATTCTTCCTCGTGTACTTCGTTAGGATCCATATTATGAGCTTTCAATTCCTCATAGGAGAAGGTACGGACAGTGGCAGTCTTAAAATAAGTGGAATAATCCGGATGCCCATTCTTAGTACGACCGTTTTTAATCTCAGGCTTGATTGTCTTTGCTGCACCTTCTTTGTTTAACGAAACCCATGGTTCCAAGGGGTCTGGAGTTGGCAAAGGTTTACGAGAGAAGGTCACACCGTCGATCGCGGTTGGTGTCACGATCTCCACTTTTGTCGAATAAATGGTTCTAAACCATGGTTTAGGCTCCTCTGTGGTCTTTTCCTTTTCCTTGGGACGCACCACATCTCTGTATGCCTGTGTCTGGCCTATGAACAACAGTGCCAGTAGAAAACTAACCTGCTTCATATTTCAATTGTTAAGAACGAATACCGGTTTATGCCTAAAAATGACAGATTTGCAGCTGTTTTTAAGAGCAAAACAAACACACTACTGTTTAGTGGTAACGATAGTATACAAAGCAACTGACTCCAGAGCGTAGTGCCATGTAAATCACCGGGAAGTGGCAGTGTTTATATACAAAATGTGTATGTGAATGCGAATCCATTGCGTGAAATATCGATAATTTTTCAAAAACAAATGGAAAAAGCGGGAAATAATGGCAAGCTCATCGCCACGACAGATGTCGGTTTTCGAAAGCAAAGGTGGTGTTAAGAGGTGACAATTCGAGCACTGGTTCAAGGATCTCGGGTCTGTTGGTGGAATGAGCACCCGTTTGCATTTGGAAAATGTGGTGAAGCAGAATTTACTGTATTACCAGCAATGGAAGGACGTCGAGGCCTGCGATGAGTCGTTGGCCTGGGACGGTGAGGAATTGAGGTTATTGAAAGGCTTCCCGCCACATAAGCTGACTAATGATGATGCTGGAGACTCCATACAAATGGAGTACTTACTTCCGATAAACATCGGACAATACAAGCAGACATCCGTCACTATGGAATGTTTGGATCAGGTCTTCACGACGCTGTGCAAGCCAGAGGTGCAAAGGATAATACTTGCCATTGTGAATGATGACGGTACGTTGGTGTTCTATTTTGCATATAAAGGTATTCATAAACCGAAAAAGAATTGAATAGCTGGTAATATGTACATAGATCGCCAGAAATGACTTAAAGGATGATAATGAAGATATCAATATGTGTATTTGACAGATGTTTATATTCTTTTTCTAGCGACTGAGGAGCCGTTGCCAACTATTTCTTGTAACCATGAGAGCTCTATTCTGCTTACATTTCTAGCGAACCCTTTCGTAGTGAAAACGTATTCTGAATACATAATAGCAGGGCTAGTCTTGGTCAAGAATAAAATGGATGAAGGGTGAACACTCACCGTTTCACCAGTGATAACTGTCCTGTACGATCTATCAGGTAACCCGATCGCTGTGTTTTTCGAAAACCCAACTAAGAAACATTTCAAGACACTTTCGATGCTAGATAATGTTAATTCAGACTTATTGCCATCCGATTCCAAGTCTAAGCTTTTCAAGCTGTCTTTGAAGATGTATTTACAATACGACTTGATTTGTTCCTTCACTTTTGCCACGTTCTTGATCGCACGGTATGAGATCGCTAGGTTTTTACACCAATCTTTCCTTTCCTGTGGGTCTGAGGAGCCCTGTCCCAATTCATGTAAATAGATATCATATAACTCCTTTAACATTATCAGATCACCATATTTCTTACCGTTCCTGCACAGAGTTAATCTGTGTTCATTTACTTCGTCTCTTTGTTCTGGTAATGGGTTTAAAAGCAAATTATCAACACTCAAACATGAGACAATATCAATGGCAATGTCAAGACAACCACTTTCAAAAGCTTGTATAATGACACCACTAAGATGTGGTTGCAAAGGTAGTAATGCCATTTGGTTACCTTTTGCAGTGATCTTCCCAGAATCGTCTAACGCCTTCAGGAGATACAGTTCTTGTAATGCTAGAAGCAATGCTGAGCGACCGGGGTTCTCAAACCATGTCCAATTGACTATATCATTTACACCATACTTCTTTAGCATCAGTACGGGGGATGTGACATCTGTTCTAGAGATCTCAGATTCTGTCATGGCAGGTAATTTATTGAAATCATTTTCAGCATATAATCTATAGCATTTCCCCTCGTGTTCTCTACCAGCACGACCGCTTCTCTGCAATGCACTCGCTTGCGATATGGGCACAGTTAATAGAGTGGCAAGACCTAGTTGATGTCTCCACACTTTCACTTTCCTTAACCCTGAATCCACTACGTACTTCACTCCAGAGATAGTCACGGAGGTTTCTGCTATATTGGTACTGAAGATAACTTTTCTCTTGAACCCCTTTGTAGGAGCAAACACTAACGCTTGTTTGGCTGGAGGTAATGCTGCATATAATGGGAGGGCTACCATTAATGGGACTTTATTTGTAAATGAAATGTACTGACTTATCTTGCTCATCAGACTCACTGCTTTGTCGATCTCTTCTTGACCTGGTAAAAAACATAGGATATCTCCCGAGGGTTCACCATTATTGATCTGGACACAGCATTTTATTATATCATCCACAATATCATCGGATGCAGATCTTAAGAAGTATTGAGACACATGGAATTTTCTACCTTCTACAAACAATATTGGAGCATTGTCAAAAAATTTACTGAATTCTTCGGCCTGTAAAGTAGCAGACATGATTAGAACTTTGAGGTCTGGTCTACTCCCTGTTATTAAAGCCTTTAAAAACCCCAGGATCAAATCTGTAAGAACAGTCCGTTCGTGCGCTTCATCAACAACTATAACACTGTAGCCATCCAATTTTTTATTTAGCATTATTTCTCTTAAAAGCATACCATCTGTTAAATACTTTAGTTTGGTGTGCTTACTAGTTCTATTATCGAATCTAACAGAATAGCCTACATCGGCACCCAGGTTACATCCGTATTCTTTCGAAACTCGAGTGGCCAGGTTGATGGCAGCAACTCTTCTGGGCTGGGTCACAGCAATTGCCCCAGATTTTTCATTCTCTAAAAGAAACTGTGGTATCTGCGTCGATTTACCAGAACCAGTTTCACCAATAAGTATAGTCACACTGTTCCCGTTAATATGTTTCATGATTTCTTTCTTGTTCTTAAATACAGGTAAGGAGCTCCTAACCGGGAGTAACTTCCGTGCTTCTTGCTTCAATTCAAATTTACCCTTTGACTCATAAAAGCCTTCATCAGAGTCAGAGTTGCTACCATCTGCCTCATCGTTATCATAATATGTCACAGTTTTGCTCGACTTCTTCTTGGAATTCTTGCTAAAAGGATGGATTTTCCTGTTGTTTTTGTTTTTGGCAGTAAATGGATGAACCCCCATGATGCAAATCGACAGAAGATGGGATGAAACGCTTCAATTCCCTTAGTAAACCCAAGTACAGGACAGTGAAGCCAATGCATTAGAAGCTCATCGCTTGCAAATTTTTGAAATCTGTAAGCAATAGCACTATATCATATCCAACGATGCCATGTGGTCCTGAGCCTACACTACAACTCAAAGAGACTACCGACGGTTAAGCCTTGGGCCTGTCTTTAGACGGTTGTTATCGTTCAGTTACTTGGTTCACTTACTGTGATAAGCGTTAGGAGGGTACCATTGAGGTAAAATTCACAAATATTTACAAAGTACGGCCCTGTTCAGCTTGTCTCAGGAACTAGCTTCACAGAGTTTAGGTTTATTCCTCTCTTAGGTGCTCCTTGATGAGGTGTGTTGGCCTGTTTCGTTGGAGACAGTCTCAGATCTTGATCCGTAGCACTCGATTTACGAGAAGTTTTCCATAACGATCCGCTGGTGCCGAGAAACTTGCGACTAGAACTTCTTTCTAAAGGTTTTGTATCAACAAATGGAGAGTTTCTAGAAGCCAGCTTGTCGTTAGCGGCATTGGTGACCTCTTCCAACGTCTTTGCCAGTAGGTCTAAACGTTTCTTTTCGGCATCGACTATTTGATGCAGTTCCAATGATTTCTGTTCCAACACAGTCCGAGTTTCAAATGCTTTAAATAGGGATTGTCTTTGTTCATCTGATCGGCCTAACAGATTATCTAACGACTTTTGTAATTCAGCCTCCTTAAGTTGATTTTCAGCAACCATTGGAGAGGTATTCCTTTTATGCTCCTGCAACTCACCAATATCTATCTCCAATTCGGCCAAAGCTTCATATTTCTTCATTATTATATCCATTATTTCCTGGTTTGGATCAGCCTTGGCGGTCTCATGGAGTTTAGAAACTTCTTGCTCTGATTTATTATCACCCTTCAATATAGTTTTCAACAGTTCATATTCTTCCTTCAATTTCAAATTTTGGCTAGAAACATCAAAATATCTGGACAAAGACTCGTCAAAACTTAGCCCCTCTAAATTGTCTATCAATGTACTGACGGTTCCTGAAAGGTTTTCAAATTCTGTGTGTCTTAGATGGTCAGCACTCTTCGCATTCTTCATATCTATCTCTAACTTGCTCTTGTTGGTTGTGCCCTCGATGTCGGGTCTGCAGTGTGTAGTTACACGGCTTGTACACGCTTGTCTCATCAGGGGAGCCATAGTGGGGAAGGTTTTCCTGGACATGCTAGTTACAAACATGAGTATGGTTCGAGAGTTACCATAAAATGCACCTTGTGTCAATTTGGTAAAATTGCCCAGCTTTATTTGGTCATTAGTATGTGATTTTGTAGCGCCATTCAGAGTATGATCCAAAAAGTATTCTATACTATTGAAACCTGATTGTTGAGGAAGATTCGATATGGGCAAAGATGGGCTTTGGACATTCTTGGCAGCTGGAGCACTTACACAGATTACCGTCAAATGACCATTTTTTATAATATCGCTTTCATCGTCTCGGAGTTCAACGTTGATATTAATGATATATTGCATCTCAGTTGAGTCTGACGCCATATTTCGGCTGCATGCATCTAAGAACCCCGACAAGTCCTTCTCGCCAGCAATAGCCTTAACTGTCAAGTCTTTAACAAAATAGGAATTCTTGTCCTCTGGTGAGTGATGGGGCTTTAAAGCTTTCTTATTCCCCTGCAGTAAGTCATATATCTTGTTGTCACTAATTTGAGAGGCAGAAAGGGTTATTTGGCTGTGGTACTTGGCAGGTGACTGGTTTGATAATTGATGGATCAAGTTCTTATGAATCTTAGCCACCAGCCCTTCGCTATTGCCAGTACTAAACACATGGTCAGCCCATGATGGACCTGCCTCGTAACAGGATATAAGTGTACACGAGTATCCGTTTAGAATATTATTAATGAAAGCGTCTTGGAACACAACGTCCTCACTTTGTTCTTTAGCAGTTTCCTCACTAATTATTAAGTAAAACGCCAATTGGTCCTTCTCTTGCACAGTCAACTCTTTACCGTTTTCTGAAACCTTGTATTTCATCTTGTCCCCGGTATTCGGTTGGATATTAAGGATTACATTTAAAGGAATTTTCTCAGTGGGTGGCTCTGCGTTGGGGACCAAATTGGCACCGGATTTATCACTTTTAGATCTCGTCTTCCAATACATTGCGTTTATTGTTCAGTGTGATCCGTGATTCATGGACTTTCAGAGCTCGATGGTACTCTATTTGGTGCCTATTGCGTGTTCAACAAATAACACGCAAATGCTATTAATCTTCAATATACAAATGAGTAAACTATTTAAAGAACATAGATACTTTTAGCAACCGGTGTACACAAAGGGTTTGCCTATATGTGGCAACGTTTTACCATACTGCGCAGAATTACCAATGTTTCGGTAGTGATCAGAGTACCATGACCACACAGGCTGGTTTTTAGACCCTCTGAGAACCCATTCGTTGTTGAAAGCCTTGGTAATGTACATATACTTGATTACAGATGGATGTGATATATCACAAATGGTTCATACTCTGTGTCTACCAAAGAAGCGTACTCATGTAAAGTCTTATCATCCTTCTCGATCCTTCCTTTCTTATCCTTAGTGAACGCGTTACCTCCCAGGTACCCAAACGCTTCATTCAATTCCGCTTTGCACTTGGACAACATCTTGGGAGGCACAGCGATTATCTTTGTATTGAAATGAGGTGGAAGACCGTAACGCAGTACTGATTCGACAAAGACACGCAAAGTCTTAATGTGGAACCAATTGACAAATATGTCTACATATGCTGTCTTCGTTAGCCTCACCAGCTGGATTCTTAAAGAGTTTTCTATACTGGCGGCAGAATCGTGTTCTTTCTTTAATTCATCGATTAGCTCTTCCGAGTATTTGAAATCACGGGGCACATACTTCTTTTCTCTGCAAGCGGCAGTGAATTCTGGGACGTATTTCTTGAACAGGTGGACGTTATACAGAATAAATTCCGAGTCCTGCGAGATGATCCCAGCAGATCCCGGGACCACGTTTTTCGATAACGTTTCATAACTTTGTTCGAAACTCGATTTCAAACTCTTGGGAACAGCTACCAACACTGTGGTTAAATGTTCAGAGTTTAGCACGAAATCTGTCGGTTTCACTATATCGTGCAATGACCTGACCGAGAGATCTCCGGTTTTCTTCCTCTCGGCAGCTGCCAGGTTGGACTTTGCCGTAGTGTAACTCGTGTATGTGGCTCTCACGTCGGCGTCTAACTGGAAGGACTCGTTTGACAGCAAAGAGATCAATTCCTTTATCGTTTTATCCAACCTAAACTTCCTAGTGTCCCATTTGAACCCTTCAAGGTATTGCGGGACCGGAGTGTTGTTTATTGGTATGGTCCTGTAATCGTTGGTCCCGGACTCGTTCATCCCGTTCAAAATGTCAATGATCTTCGAGATAGAGTTCCCAATGTCGTTATCAATCTTGCTCAGTTCCTCGGACTCGACAATCAGATTGTCTAATGACCCGATCTTGAACTCTGGCAAAGCAAATTTACTCGTATGTGTCTTCCCTCCCAATAGCGACACTTCGAACCAATTGTCTGTATCGCTCGAACCACCCGTAGAGGGCTTAGAATTCATTGGCAACGAGACTAGCAGGAAATCGTTCGTAGTATATAAGGTAGTGGCAGACATCGCTTCACTCACTCGCTCGCTCAAAATCTCTTTCCCGTGTTACACTAGCTACCAGTCCAGTACCTTGTGAGCTCACTTACCGATACAATGCTCTTGGACAGGCCTGTTTCTACGTACTGCTACTACATACTGGATCCGTTGTATTTGGGGCTCTTTGCAATGAATTTTATGTTTAAACACTGGGACACCCCCCCCGTTACCCGTCCGTATTTTTGTTTGACCTTCTCTACGAAGGTGCCAGTGCCAAAGGGCATCCGGATGCCATTGCGAGCCGTGTAAAGTCCCAATGGCAATTGGCAAGTGGTCAATGTATGAAGAATCATCTTGTATATATGTGTATAAGTTCTGTAGCGAATACTAGTAAATACTTTCAGATTATTTCAAGACTTTCCCGTCAGCGATTTCTTTGTCTTCACCGTTGACAGAGACTGGTTTGTCCCAAGCCCACATGTTGTTGACAAATTCTTTGTCTTGTTCGTTAGATGGGTCCAACTTGGTGTATTTGTAGGATTCCCAGTCTGGGGCGACGTCGAAGGCTGGAGCAAAGTCCTGGCCTCTGACCATCACAGCACCGACGATACCGTTGTTGTTGTTTTCACCGTAGACAACCAAGGAACCGAACATGTACTTGGTGGAGGCGGACAATCTGTTGAAGAAGCCACCAACCAAGTTGTTGGACATGAAAGTCAAGGTCAATTCGTCGTTGTATTTGTAGTCGACTCTCCACAAGGACCATTCTTCCTTGTTGAAGTTGTCCCAGAACCATGGCAATGCGACTGGTCTGGTGTCCTCGTTAGAGTACTTACGTTTCCATTCGTCAAGGACGAAAGTTGGTCTGCCCAACAATTCCAATGGGTGCTTTGGCTTCTTCTCAGCTGGTTTTTCTTCTTCAGCCTTTGGCTCCTTCTTAGCAGCCTTTTCTTGCTTTGGCTTTTCTTGTTTGGCCTTCTTTTCCTTTGGTTCTTGTTTCTTTGGTGGGAAGACCTTCACGGTCTTTTCAGCGAACTTGAAGAAAGCACCGTAGAACTCTTTGATGCCTGGAGCACCAGTGACGGTCTTGAACCATCTGGTCATAGCAGGGTGGGACTTTCTGAAGTCTTCACCAAGGATGGTCATCAAACCGAAAGCCCAGGTACCAGCAGCGACAAGGTCGGCAAACGAAAGGTCCTCAGAGGCCAAGAAAGTGTAGTTGGTCAATCTTTCTTCAAAGTATTGGGCACTCGTTTCTATGTGCTTGTAAGCCTTGTCGACTTCGGCCTTGGATGGGTACCCCCACACACCAGTGTTGATCAAGTGGATACGGGCAATTTGGATGAACAAGTTCGAGTTGGCAAGCGAAACCCACTTGGTAACCTCAACTTCTTCATCGAAGTTGGAACCCAACAAAGTCTTTTGGTCCTTTTCAGGAACGAAGCTGATCAAGTACTTAGCAATGGCTTCGACTTCGACAATCTTCTTACCCTTGGAGGTCTCCAAAGCTGGCACCAAACCCATTGGGAATTTGGCTAGAAATTCAGCTGGGCGTGGGCTTTCCACTTGGACGATTTCCACATCAAGTTTGTACTTGTGAACTAAGTTCTGCACAGAAAAAGTTCTTGGAGAGATACTCACGTAAAGCTTACCAATAGACATTGTAGACAGCAGTTTCGATGACACGGGTTGGCAGGTTAGAACGATATTTTAACCCACAATGGGCATCTGCCGGTACAAGTGAACTTCTTCAATGGCAAATTTTTCACTCTCGAGAGAGGCCCATCGCAATCGATGGAGCGTTGAAAAATCATGATGTACGTGTTTTGGTCAGGTAATGTCATGTGACGTCAGGTGGTGTCAGGTGGTGTCAGGTGACGGTTTACCAAACCCTAACCCAGGTGCCAAGCGACCACCGCCTACGCACGCGGGCCATTGGTATCCCTGGCAGCTCGGAACAAAGAGTCCAGTCTATTGTACGATTCGGTGTCACTCACCATGAGCTTCCCCACACCTAACGCGGGCCAATGGCCCGCGTTGCAGCGTGTATGACGCCCGGAAACCAGCTTAGGGCTCTCACCCCGGGCATAAAGATCGTGAGACACAGAAATATCACGTGGTGTATCACGTGTGCTCATGCGATTCCTAACCCCCCCAAGCCCTGATGGACTGAGAGTGAAAAATTTTGGTGAAAATTGTGAGATGAGATGAGATGAGCACCGTGCACTGTAGCACAAGTTTACAGAGTTTGGTCATTGGACAAGTTTTGGTGAGCAATCAGGATCGAGAGCAGTGGTAACGATGAGCAATTCATTAGAGGAGAGGCTGCGTGCGAACTCGGACGCGTTTGACGGTCTGTTGGCGTTGATTCCCTCGAAGTACTACTACGATGACAAGACCCAAGAGCAATGGAAGGCCAAGAAAAAGGACAAATCGCAGGCCAAGCTGGATCGTGCGAAGAAGCTAAACCCTGAGGAGAGGGACGATGAGACCTTGTCTGCGCTGGAAGTGATGAAGAAGAGAGAAAAGGATGCGAAGCCTGTGGTTCTACCGGGACAGAAGTTGAAGAGTGTAGTTGTTCCAGAGGATATGCCAGAGGATGAGAGTGTTGAGGATAGTGTCGATATGGAAGACATTGATGTTATCTTCGATGACGAGGGTAACGAGGTGGCGCCTTCGACGGTGGCAGACTCTGTCGTGGGAGAGGCTGGCGAGGCAACCCGCACGGTGGCAGATTCCGTACCCGTAAGCGTTGCAGAGCCTGTGGTACAGCCTGTGGTACAGCCCGTTGCAGAGCATGCTGGTGAGGAGAAGCAAAAGAATAAAGAGAAATTGAATGAGTTGAGAGCCAAGTTGCAAGCGCGCATCCAAGCAATGAAAGCAAAGAGGAAGGCACTGGGCTCGAAAGTGGACGGTGCCCCAAGCTCGAGAGAGGCGATCCTATTGGCAAGAAAGAACCGTGAAGCGTTGAAAAGGCAGCAGAGGGATCAAACGCAAGACGACAGTGACTCTGATGTGGACAGCGACGATAACGATTTGGACGAACCGTCTCAAAAGAAATCGAAACTTAATGACTCGATTGATGCTTCGAAAGTTATGTTCCAAAACATTGTCTTTAACGATGGGGACAAGGCCACTTCCGATCTACAACGGTTGAGAAGGGCATCGAAGAAGAAAGGCCCTGCTAAGAACGATATTAAAGCTCATTTAAAGTTGTTAGAGGCTAAGAAGGAAAAATACTCAGAGAAGGATGAGTTAGAACAGATCAAGGCCAAAGAGAAGGGCAAGTGGCAGAAGGCCATGCTTCAAGTCGAAGGGATCAAAGTGAAGGATGATGAAAAACTGCTACGAACCGCATTGAAGAGGAAAGAGGCCAAGAAGCGGAAGTCCTCTAACGAATGGAGAGAGCGCCAGGAGTTAGTCCAGCAGAATAAGTTCGAGAAGGAGAAGAGGAGAGAAGAGAATTTAAAGATTAGAAGAGAGAATAAGGGAATAAAGAGGTCGAAACAACAAAAGATGAAGCGTAAATTCAAGCCTGCCACCATAGTAGCCAAGAAGAGGGCAGGGTTTGAAGGCCGTTTGAAAGGTAACAAGAAAAAATAAATGACAATAAGATTCATCGTATGCATTCTATATATCAATACCAATCGTAAATATTTGGGTAAACGGGGTCCATCTCTCGTTTATGAGAGTGTTGTGGGCTTTGTCGGTAGGGATTCAAAATATAAGTTGTAATGCAATTTGCAACCCGGGTTGAACGGCGAGTCACACCGGGGGCATTGTAACGTTTGAACATACTCTGCAAACGTTAGCTCCTCTTTGCAAACTCCACAGAGTATGCACTTGATGTCTGGGTGTCGCGCGAGGTCAAACTTAGCGACTGGGTGTTCTGTAGTCTGCTCATGACACTCGAAACAAGCGTAGTACTCGTTACAACATTTGAATTTCAAAGCTATGACATCCAGTACGCTGTTCCAATGCACACACCTTGTCTCCTCGTCGACGAGAATCCCACCGACTTCCATGCTTACAATGGATTAATGAATGGGGCTGGTTGTATGAGTGAGGAAAACGGCTTGCAGTGAATATATATCTTATTTACATCAGCTAATTACATGTGTATTATGTGTGAGAGGAAGTTATTTCTTGGAGTTAGCAAAAGTGACACCCTTCTCGATGTTCTTCTTCAAAGTTTCTTTACAAGACTCCAACATCTTGGTCTCTTCCTCGGATAGGGACCCCAATGGGTGGATCTTCTCTACCCCGTTTGGACCCAACGTCACTGGCGAGGCGAAGAACTCGATGCCCTCGTTTTTGAACAGAGGCGAGTCCACAAACGAGGGTTCGACGACGTTGGCTTCACCGGCCAACCCGGACAACACGGCGTCGGCAAACTTGGCACCTGCCTGGGCCATGGACAACGTTGCAGACCCCGCACCTTCTTTGGCCTTCACGACCTCGTCACCACCGAACTGGATTCTGTTAATCAACGACTCCTTTTGCTCCTTAGACAATTTCCCCGCATGGTTTGTTTGCGACAACAGTGGGATGATGGTGATCCCCGAGTGGCCGCCGACCACGTTGACCTTCTCCTGTTTGGGATCCGTCCCAGTGAGCTCGGAAATAAACCTCGAGGCTCTGATAGAGTCCAGTGTGGTGACACCGAACAGCTTCTTTGGGTTATAAACCCCTTTGTTCTTGAACACTTGCGCGACAATGGGCACCGTGGAGTTCACCGGGTTCGAAATCACCAGCACCGCAGCGTTGGGAGCCACATCCGCGGCAGACGAGGCCAGGTCGTGGACAATCCCGGCATTGATGTTGAAAAGATCGTCCCTAGTCATCCCAGGCTTTCTTGGCACCCCGGCAGGGATCAAAACCACGTCCGTGCCTTGCAAGGCATTCTTCAACCCATCCGCCTCCTGAGGAGAAAACCCTTTCACTTTCGAGTCCGTAGGAATATGCGACAGGTCCGTAGCAACACCCTTCGCGTTCTTGATATCGTACAACCTCAAATCAGTGACTTTACTGTTCAGTTTCAACAGCAACGACAAAGGTTGCCCAATCCCACCAGCAGCACCTAGCACTGTCACTTTGTAAGCGTTCAAAGCACTCGAACTAAAACTACGTCTAGACACTCTTGACAACATATCCGATCTCCTTACTCTGCTCTCTTGGCCAGTCTCTCTGTGCCTCCCGACACAAACCAACAGTTCTAACCAATACAATGCGAGTCAATCTTTTAGTGCTTATATACTGCTACATCTTTGCGATCTCAGGAGAAATTAAGGAGGGGGGTTTGGACGGTCCTCATTGGAGGTCGCCGGTTCGATTCCCCAAGGTGCTCATACGGACTGTATGGAGGCGTCGACGGCTTCGAACATGCTGTCGAGGCTGTTGCCGACGTAGAGTTTGAGCTGTCTGCGTGTTGCTGGGAGGATCTTGCAACGGACGGGGTAGTCGGTGTTGCCGGACTCGTGTGCCAGTCTGTCGTATGCTTGGAAGCGGTGACACCCGCCAAAGGCGAAGTAGTAGGACTGGCCGTGTTCACGGACGCACATGACGTCTATGGGTGGGAGTTGTCCTTGTGCGTTGGTGGCTTCTTCTAGCGAGCAGGTGTTGCTGCTGACTGGGGTGCCCTTTACTGTGGACACCATGGCGCTGATCTTTTGGTAGTCCAGGACGGGCGCGATGGGCCGTTTGATCTGGGAGAGCGGTAGCTCGGAGACTTGGTTGAGGTTTCTGCTCTGTAGGGACATGTGTGTGTGTGTGTGTATGTGTGTGTGTGTGTGTGTGTGTGTGTGTGTGTGTGTGTCAGTGTGCCTGGCGGGTCCCTTATATAGTGCTCGGAATCTTGTTGATCACGTAACGCTTAATAAGAAATCTGAGCCGGCTCGAACAGTGCAACTCGAGGGTCTGACACAGCGAGGCAAAGCGGGTGTAATGAGCGAAGACAAGTGTCCCGTGGACGATGCGACCAGACAGCAGTGGTTGAAGATGAATGGCGGCGGCGCCGCGGCGGCCGGCAGTGTTGAGCTGTCAGCACAGCGAGAGACGAGCAGTATTCCAAGGACCCATACGGGCTCGAATTGGGTGTATCCCAGCGAGCAACAGTTCTATGAGAGTATGGCAAGGAAGCATATGGGCACTGAGGAGGACAAGGCCAGTATGCGGAACGTGATCCCGATCCACAACTCTGTGAATGAGAGAGTGTGGGAGTTTATCAAGAAGTGGGACTACGAGAACAAGGACGTGCTGACTTTGACGTCGTTCCAAGGCAAGAAGTCGCAACTGACGCCTCGTGCGTGGGTCAGGACCCACTTGTTGGGCCTTGGCCGGCCGTTTGACCGGCACGACTGGGTCGTTGACCGGTCTGGGACGAGGATCGACTACGTGATCGATTTCTACTACGACGACAACCCTGCCAAGGGTGTGTATATGGACGTGAGACCCAAGCTGAACACTTTTGTCGGTTGCAAGTTGAGAGTGCAACGTTGGTGGACGCACTGGAGGACGCGCTAGGCAAGCGTGAGCTGGGCGAGCATGAGTTTCAGGCCTAGCAGACAAGATATATTGTAAATAGTAAAGCTTACTGAATGGAGGTTACCATGCGGCCAAGATGCTACGGTATGTGTTATTTGTACAACGTGCTACTGTTGTTTAAAGGCGTACACGAAACGCTTCGGAGGTTCGCGTGGTAGCATAGCAAAGACAGAGGCCGTGTATGGTGTTACTAGAACATTGGGTTTCACAAGAATAAAGTAGCCATCTCCATAGAATGTCCAGCAGTCGGCGCAGCTCATCTCTCGATTGAAGATGATTCGTACCAGGATGAGTCAACGGAAAATTCAAGAATTCTCAATGGTTAAGAGAAGAAAGATCTCGCAACATTACAAACAATTGAGTCGCCTGCTGGTCCACACAGTGGGAGGATAGTGAGAAATATGAAAGTCTAAACAATGTTTACCAGATGAAACACGGAGGAAAACATTTATCAAATCTTGCTCAAGTTGCTTCTGTTTTGGTCGCATAGGATGGCATTACAAACCTCTGGCGCTGCTGGATCATCACCTCGATCTTCATTGTTTAAATAAACCTGATGATGTTATATCATTATCACGAGCCGCTTCAAATGAACAAGATAGTGATTCGGTATCACAGTTCGAAGAGTAATGAAACCAATCAATAAGTTTGATTTTTCGTTCTATTATTGATATTCAACAATAACTCTTCTTCCTTAGACAATCAGATGATCCAATGTTTCGAATGGCTCTTGGTGAGTTGTGTAAAGCTAGTTTCGACAAACTTAGCCGTGAAGTTTAAAAACACACGCCAAGACATCGATGCCGAGATAGCAAAGTCTTGGAACAAAGAGTGTTGCAATCTATTACCATTTGACATAGAGTCGCAAGTGTAAGAACAGGTTGCACAGAATCGTACTGCTGAATTGAAAACTACCGTGCTGGTAAGTTGTGCTTGATCAATGGTCAAACAACAACACGATTGATTATCTGGGCACTGTGTCAGTCACACATCTACCTCTGTTGTGGATTGTCTGCTAAATGCTTTCAGCAAATTTGATGGCTGAAACTTTGACTGTAGGTATATCTACTGACAATGAAAACCACATACTCAGTGATTCTGCACATTTGAAAAGTTCCATTGCAATGGATCGTTTGTTTCAAGGCCAGTGTGCCGTGCTTACTTCGAAGTACGGATTTAATTAACAGAGTTATTCAACCCAACAAGAGAGAGAACTTGAGGAGATTTTCGAGAGCATAACAAGACTCACTCGAAATATTATCTC
>PPOJ03000078.1:0-34044 GCA_003708845.3 Sungouiozyma intestinalis | reverse complement strand
ATGATCTAAATACGAGCAGTGGTAAAGTAAATGTCCTTAAATTCTGCAGGATGGCGGTAATCAGTTCCATCCGCTCAGAGGATGCTGTGAAAGTTGTTCCAGAATCTTCAACAAACGAACCGTTGGGTCCAGAAGAATTCTTTTTCATCCTGACACTTGATGCAAATTGGAACTTTGACTCCTTTGACTAGTTCACGAGCAGAATTGCGCTCAACATTGATTCGTAACTCTTGTATAGCAGATCTGTTGGAGAGAACTCTATTCTTTCTGACACCTGAGTTCGTAGACATTGTTTCATACAAATTATACAGGTTTATTGACTTTTTTGAAAGCTACTGAAAATACTTGCACAGCATTTAAAATGTAGTTATTTCCATTGTTTACTCTTAATGATCTGACTGGTTACATCGAGACGCCAAACTCCTCGATCAAAGAAAGACGGGCCCCAAATGTTTGATTACGTGAATATTGTCTTATTCAGACCGGACTTTTAGTAGTTTTCGATGTCTAGTATATATATTTATTAGACAATTTTGATACAATTCACCTCTTGAATTCATTTACATGGAAAGCTACATACATTGTCCCGTTTTATAAGGCTAAAACAACGAGGTGGAAATAACTAGTCTTTTACCAGAAATATTGCTAGAATTTCTTTACTTTTTTGTTCAACGCCTTAAACTGTTATTAAATAATTGCTCTTTCAATAGTTCATTTTCCATCTCTAACTCTTGAATTCTTGATTCTGCCACTTCCACATCTAATTTTCTTCTTTCCTTTTCGGTAATATATCTCTTGTTCAGTTCGTCAATCCGCAATTGTAACGTAGTAATCGTATTGGGTTCCTTATGACCTTCCAATGTTGGTTTTTCTAGTACTACCGTTGTGTAAGATTCAATGACAGAAGTTACAGCAGCTTCTATAAAATTGTACAGAAGCTCTAGTTTTGCCTGAGCCTTCCCAATCTGTTTCAAACTAGTTAATTCATTTATAGCTTCCAATTTTTCAAAAGACTGTTCGATCGAATTCCGTTGTATAATTCTTTCTAAGATCATTACCACATTATTTATATGAAGAACCAGAGCTTTTTTGAACTTTTGAAATTCTGCCTCGTTTCTGTTAGTAGTGCTCTTTTCTTGCGACTTCTGCTTCACCAATAATAACCCTAATTTTTCATTCTGATCTTGTAACATTGCAATCTTATTCTCATGTGCATTTAAATAGTGTTGTAATTCATCAACATTTTTCTTGGACTCCTGTAGTAAACTCTCAAATCTTGCTTTATTCGATAAGGCTCCTTCTAGCTCTTGAGTCGCGTTATTTATCATATCTTCCCATTGCTCTTTTTGAACTTTCGATAATTTCTCTCTTTCTTGCAAACCTTGAGATAACCGTTTATTCTCAATATTGAGTTTTTTAATTTGTTGCTTTTCATTTCCATTCATCGATGCTTTCAAATGCTTTAGTTCATAGGACAATCGTATAATCTCCTCATTTTGACTTTTTTCATTCTCCCGTAAAGTGGCTATCATCCCATTCAATTTTTGTATGTACTGCTGGTATGAAGCAGAGACTAATTTGTTTGAGTCATTTTCATCTACTGAAGTATCGTGACTCTCAAACTGGTTAAATCTATCTGAATATTCACTCAATCTAGTGTGTAAAGCTTGGATGACTTGGTTTTGTTGCTTTAACTTCTGAGAGATCAATGGCTCTAAAGAGTTAGATTTCTCCAATTTAGACTTTATACCTTTAATGAAATCATCATAACCTTTATGTAGCTCTTCAATGACTATTTCTAATTGTGAATCAATTTGTGGGTCTTTAACATCTTCCAAAGTTGTACTTGATATTATTTGTGTACTATTAGCAATGGCATTCTCCCGTTGCGTCTCCTTGGTTTCATGTGCATCATGTGCTTCCATAAGTCGAGTATCATCGATTTGATTCTCATTGATAAATTTCCTATTCTTGGCTAAGGACTCCAATAAATTATGGAATGAATTTTCAAAAGTATTCAGCTTAACCATAACGTATTCTGATGATGTGTTTTTAGCCCTATGAATACTTTCCAAATCTTGCTCAGCTAGTGTAATATACTGTGGGATATCGTTGATGAAATTGTCTAACATTGAATCTATTATTTGTGACATTGATTCACAGTTATTGATATATTCTTCAGCATAGCCCAAAGTAGATTGATAATCTGCAGTGGTCTGACTTAGTTGTTGATTCAAAGTAACTATATTAGATCGTAGCAGCTCGTTGGATTTCACATTTTCGGCTAGTCTGTCTTTCAAATTTTGTATTTGTCTTTCTTCATTAATATTATAAGCACGTCGAGGAGTGCTTGATGAAGAGTCGAGATCATCGTTTTTGAACTGGTTCAAGTTAGATTCCTTCAAAACTTGATGTAGCGCTTCTAACCTTGTCTTATATTGAGTGATTTGATTTTTCAAATGAGAAATTTCCATTGTTTCACTGGTAGATGGTATTATTCTATCGTTAGGAAAACTTAAAAAGGGATCATCTTGATTCAAAACCATTCCTGATGGCTTCCTTTGAAATTCACTTCCAACTCTTGTGGCTTTATGCATTTGCCTTTTCTGAAGTATTGAAGATTGACCTGAGAATGAGATCTTTCTACTATGACTGTTATTAGATAGTACACGTTGGTGGTTCTTCGTCCTGCCAAATATCTGAGAGAGGTCAGTGTCTGGTTCGCTGATTGATGGGATGTCTTCTTGAGTAGCTTGTTTTTTGTTCGGAGTAGAGATCATTGATTGATCCAAAGCCAAATTGGAAAGATTCACAACAACGCCATTATTAATAGCCAGCTCAGTATCACGTAAATCCTGATCTATTACATTTGTTGCACTTGAGTCATGAGAAATGATGGATTTTTGATCAGTTGATAAAATACTCATTAAACCGTGATTCCTGTATGAAGTCAGCAAAGGGAGACTACTACTAACTTTTCACAATTGCGATCCACAAGGTGCACTGCGTTGTTAAACAACGATATAACTACTTCTTAGCTGAATACTTCAACAGGACATCCAGCAGTGCTGATGTTAGTATTAATAGTAATAACAGAAATAATTTTGAGTATTAACTACATTAAATTATACGCATAAATATGCTAAACAATTTGTAGTTTCTTACTTATTGAGGTGCTAGATCTTTTGACGTTTTCAATTGTAACCCATGCCATCTTGCTATGTCTTGTTTTAAAATTTTGTTAACCCATCTTTGCTGTTTGATTGGTGTCAAATCATTAAATTTGGAAGACTTGATTTGAATATCAAACATTGATCCACAGCCGCCAGAGATATCTCTGACCAGTAATAATGATGGCTCAAATTCAGCCTCTAATTTGTTATATACAGTTTTTTCCTCCTCCGTGTTAAAGGTAATATTCGTGGAATATGCATTCCATTTGTGGAGATTTAGGATAGTCCTATTTAACCCACGGGTTGAAATTAAAGACATGGGGGTCAATAAGATGCGACTATTCATGCTTCAAACTTATCCAGCAGAACCGTTCAGACAGCTAAAGTTTAGTCTCCTTGAAAATGTTAACTGTATATGGTTAGACCTATTTTATTACTATTATTCATTACTTTAATGTCTTGAAAGATAAGGTAGTGACTAGTTCCCATATAAGTCATCGGCAAGATGACCATATACTCATTCTGGATATTCGACAAGCACTGCAATTGCATATTCGAAAGAGAGTGGACGCTAGCTTTGAGTTCTAAGAGTGGGACTACCAATTCGAAACAAAATGAAAATGTAGCTAAATTGCTCTACGGTATGATTTACTCGTTAAGAACCATAGCACAGAAAGTAGGTAACTCTAAGGACACTACAAATGATATACGATCCATATCTACGGGGAAATATAGAATACACCTGTATTACACCGCGACAGGGCTTTGTTTTGCCATCATTAGTGATTTCCAACAACAAAATTACCCACAAATGTTACAACATATTTATAATTCCATCTACTTAAAATATGTGGTTCATAACTATTTCTCGCCTTATGATTTTGCAGAATTAGAATCTGAAAGAAACGGTCAAGGTACTAAAAAGATAAATAACAGACTGTTCACCAATCAATTGGAATCATATTTGGAACCATTTGTTTCCACGTAATATGCACATTTATATAGTACCAATATTTACGTGCCTACATACTAGATTATGAATTTTCATTAAAGAAAAGGTCAGTCCAAAACTCATCATTCAGAGCATTATAACCCCAAACCAGAGAATTAACATCTGCTAGGTAATCAGTTAAGTCTATACTTGATACTGACGGGGATAAATTCGCCTGATCTGAAACCATCGAGTCAGGAGACGTCTGTAATCCATTTGGGCCATTTACATTTAGAATATTTTCGTTGATACTCATGAAATTCGTATTTGCATCTTGTAATCCATTTGAATCTGTGTTGGCAACATTTTCTTCTTTGTGGACTTTACTCATACTATTCTTGAATAAAGATTGATCGTAGGTCGGAACTAGAAATTTCTTGTTGAATTGAGTTATCTTTTCTTTTCCCTCTTGAACCACTGAAGCCAACTCTATCACTTTTGTAGCATAAGTTTGTCCAAATAATGCAACCACGTATTGAAACCTATACAGAGAGTAATTGTATGGATATTTTTTAGATGTAGCTTCAAGCCGTTTAGTTACCTCTTTCACTAGGTTTATACTTTCTTCTGTCAGTCCAATAAGATGATGGAACGAAGGGGATGCTACTACAGAATACCTTAATTTTAATAGGATCATACCGACGATATATATTATTCTTGAAGAGTGAAACATCGGGAGTGAAGCAATAGATTCGTTAGAGAGTTGCAGGAAATTCTTTAAAGAGTCCGAACAACAGTTATAGCATTTTATAAATGCATCTGTCACTTCTCTTGGATATGTCGTAGAGTTTGATTTCTCTCTATGTTTTTTCATATACCTAGTGACTGAAAACTGATGCAGATATGCCTCCACAGAATAATAGAATGCTAACAATCTGTATCTATCCTTTGGTATTTGCTTGAAAAGATCATTTAGTTCTTTTGCATACTTATCAATCAATTTTTCAAGATACGCTTCAGAAAATTCTTCGTCAGCAGCATCACCACTGCCATTGTCTCTTGTCATCTCATGTAAATATATATGGATTTTCTCCAACATATGGTTTAACTTGGCAAAAACAGCTAACAAGATACAACCTTCCATATACTCAGATATTGACTCTGCATCATCCTTTGATGAAAATTTCACAAGGTTATCACAAGCCTGTTCTGTGAGAGAGCTCCAGCGTGTTTGTACAGACTGTCTTAAAAAGATAGATATGTTCAATGCGGAGATGTACACTAATAAGGTGGTTCTTGCCCCATGGGAGTCCATCTCCAAAGGAGACTTGATTCGTGGGTGAAACTTTCTAGGATCCTCATCACTAAACATAGCAAATGATCTGGTCACAGAGGTTGGTCCTAGGTCTTTAGTGAGGCAACAACAAATGTAGTTGAATAAATGATATCTAGTGAAGCTGGACCATTCTAAAAAGTTATACCACATGCAAAGTGTCAATAATGCTTCTATCATTTCGATAGACTTATTGTTCATTCGGAAAATTTGACCTGTGATAAGGCTCAGTACGAAACTATCCAATTTCATAACCGTCTCCCTTGTTGTTTGATCCTCTTCTAAAGCTATCGAAGAAATAGCCATAATGACAGAAAAGAGAACTGGTCGAGCTTTACGGACGTCATTCACTGACATTTCATTGGAGATACCGTCATTAAGAAATGGTAACTTGCTTCTAAATGATGACATGTGGGACTTATAGGTGTTCAGTCTTAATGTTGCTTCTTCTATTGACAATATACCAAAATTTACAGGATCCGATACAGTAGCAACTACTATACTGTTTTGCACTATGTAGTTCCATTGGTCGGACCAAACATTAAATTTTGTAGAAATTTCGGTGATCTTCCCCCTCTGTACTTGTAATAAAGATTGTAATTGTTTCTTGAAGTTATGATTCATTCGATATTGGCATTGATTATTAGATAGCTTTAATTTAGATAAAGGCGCTAAATTCTGGATACTATGACCCGTTGACACATCTGAGAAAGAAGTCGCTGGGAAAGTCATGGAATTAGAATTAGTCCTAGTCAAATTTTCAAAGACATCTTTAAAATCTAAACCTTCTCCGTTTGGATCCTGTTGTGTTTTTGCTGGTATTTTTCTTATCTTACTATTGGGAGAAGAGCAATTAGAAGAAGAAGAATCAACGCTTAATATAGAAGTAGACGAGGTGTCATCTCTTTGAGAAGCAGATTTTGATTTTCTTTTCCTCGTTCTCTTCGCCAGATCAAAAGCACATTGTTTTTTCTGATTCAAACAACGAACACATGGTTTGCGGTAAATATCATTCACATCCGATGGCAAACATTTTTGTTTTAAAGAATGACAGGAGACGCAAGCAAACGTATTCCGCTTCTGTCTGCCAATAGGATTAAGATCCAGCTTTGTTGGCTCTGTTAGCCGTGGATCGTCAGCATCGACACCTTTGATAACAGTCTCTAATGACATTTTCTTCCTTCAGCGGATTAATCGTCTGCACATCAAAGTATCCAATTCCTTGTTGAACTGGACAATAGATATATAAATCTAAAATCAATACAGCGACTCGATAAGGTTAGCAATATCAATCCTTATCAAAATACGTCTCACCAAATAAAATTTTTAAACGCTATTCGCGATGTTAAAGTAGCCTTTTAAATGATTTAATCACTATTATAATACAAAAAATAAATTCTTAGTGTAAAGTCAGTTGTGATAATAAATGGAGAATGACCATTGGTTTCATATAAGCCTTATGATATTCTTGTGAGTTTGAAACCACTAAGTGGTGCTAACTAGCATATGAATTTACATTCTAAACAGGCTTCATTTCTAAATTATCGGACCGATAAAAAAAAAAAATCACGTGTGATGCATGCATTCCATGTCAAACATGAAGTTCTCTTTATGTGTCATAGCGTCATTGCTCTTAACGAGTACTAGAAATGCCTCAAATCATTTAAATCCCAGGACGTAGTTAGCTTTATAGCATAATGTTAATTGTCCTCTCTTTGACTTTAGGAAATACAACTATATGGGGTTAATTATAAAGCAGTCAGCCATCAAAGATAATGTATATATATAAATATACGTATGTGTTACATTAGTATACAGAAGAGGATATTATTTATGTCCAGTTAGGCCGTACCAGTTTCGTTCTTTGTGTAGTAAGTTACTTGAAAGTAGAATTTTAAATAAGTTTCCATTAGGTTTTAATGCAAGTTACAGCGCCTTCTTTCAACCGTTCTAGGTCCTGTGCAGATGTAGACGTATCTTTTTTAGGCGCAACGTTGTTTTCACCAGGTGAAGCAGTAATGGCTGCTGGAGTTGCAGTGTTAGCTGGTTCAGGTTTTTTAGCACGGTTATGTGTCATATGACTTTGAACTAAGTGGCCTGCAGCCAAGGCAGAACATAACGATAACTCACCGGCCATAACAGTACATGCAATAATTTTAGCCAATTGGCGAGCATTGGCACCTGGTTCAGTAGGGTGAGGTCCCCGTACACCAAGTAAGTCCAGCATTGCACCTTGAGGCTCTAGGATAGTACCACCTCCAATTGTCCCCACTTCAATACATGGCATAGAAACGGATATACGTAAATCGCCATCCACTTCTCTCATTAGGGTTATACAGTTGGAACTTTCAACGTTTTGCGCAGGGTCTTGACCCACAGCTAAATAAACAGCTGTAAGCAAGTTAGCGGCATGGGCGTTAAACCCACCCACAGATCCTGCCATAGCAGATCCAATCAAGTTCTTCGAAATGTTCAATTCCACTAAAGCTTTAACATCACTTTTCAACACTTTCCTCACTACTTCTCCTGGAATAGTTGCTTCAGCCACTACACTCTTACCACGACCTTCGATCCAATTAATAGCTGCAGGTTTTTTATCTGTACAGTAGTTACCGGACACAGAAACAACTTCCATGTCATCCCATCCGAATTCAGTGACCATTTGACTTAAGGAGAACTCGACACCTTTTGAGATCATATTCATACCCATTGCATCACCAGTTGTGGTTCTAAATCTGATAAACAGAAGATCACCAGCTAAAGCAGTTTGGATATGTTGTAATCTAGCAAATCTAGAAGTAGAGTTAAACACCTTTTTGATTTTATTTTGGCCCTCTTCAGAGTCTAACCATATTTTACATTCACCAGCACGTTTCAAAGAAGGGAATCTAACACATGGTCCTCTAGTCATCCCATCTTTAGTTAAAACAGTAACAGCACCCCCACCCGCATTAATGGCTTTGCAACCTCTCATAGCAGAGGCGACTAAACAACCTTCAGTGGTGGCCATTGGAATATGATATGGTACACCATCGATTACTAAAGGACCGATAACACCGACAGGAAGCGGCATGTAACCGATCACATTCTCACAGCATGCACCATACACGCGGTCATAATCATAGTGTTTGAAAGGTAACCTTTCAGTGGTTAAAACAGGCGAGTCCGCTAGAATGGCTAAAGTGCGACGACGGATTAAAACTGCACGGGTGGTATCTTGAAGCTGCTTCTCTAATGCGTACAATGGTAATTTGTCATTCAGTACCAAAGAAATGATATCTGTATTTCTTAACGATTTAACCTCACCACTCTTCATAATTTCGACTAACTCAGACAGCGATCTGTCAGACACTAAACTAACATCTGACTCTTGCTCCGTGTCAGATACACGAGAAGAAGTAGTAGCTAGTTCGAGAGCAGGTTCTTCTTGTACACTAGAAGAACTGGTAGTGCCACGCTTCTTCTTCGATTTCTTCTTTTTCGATTTCTTAGAAGAGCTTTCAGCGGTAGAAACAGCATCAACATCAGTGCCCTTGGATTGTGGTACACTTTTTGTGTTTTGTTGGCTGGAAGAAGGTTCTAATAGCGCAGAATTCTTCAAAGCATCTAAGAAAGAGTTCTTTTTCTTAATCAAATCGTTCACAGTGTACTCGGTGTGGATCCTGGCAGCATTCAATAGGTAGATATTGATAAATGCACTGATGATAAATCCAATGAAGATAATTTTACTGATGAATCTATCACGAATTGCTCTACTCAGATAACGTAAAGAATTGACGAATAAATCTTGCACATGATGATACACTTTGTGCTGCTGATAGTATTGAGCTGGCACAATAGAAATCACTGTGGGCCCTTGGATTTTCGACTTCCGACTAATAATCTTGTTGCCTGCTACGTTAATGAAATCAGGTAAAGTATCTTTATTAAATTCACCATAATATAATCCGTAGAACGATTCAGCTGCCCAATCAAAGCCAA
Source organism: Sungouiozyma intestinalis (assembly GCA_003708845.3). Lineage (NCBI taxonomy): Eukaryota > Fungi > Ascomycota > Saccharomycetes > Saccharomycetales > Saccharomycetaceae > Sungouiozyma > Sungouiozyma intestinalis. The sequence goes on along the minus strand of PPOJ03000078.1, from coordinate 24,626 downwards.
AATTGAAGAAGTTAATGACAAAGAAAAACACGATCACAGCCATCTTAGAGAAGAGAATGCCGCTGTATGATTTGAATACAGAGTGACTGTTAGATTTGTTTTCATTCGCATTGGAGATGACTTCAGCAGTAGATGGAATAACACCATCTTCTTCTAGAGCTTGTTTGATCAGCGTTGATCTATAAATGACGTTTATCTCTAGCTTCAATGATAATATAGCAGCATAAAAAGTAGATGTTAAAATCACATCAAAGATTAATAAGAATGAAGAAAGGATGCAAAAATCGCTCAAAGTTTGAATATTGTGAGCGTAGATGGCACATCCTACAAATGCAATTAAACATAATAGGTTATCCTGAACTAGCCTTCCAGCTTCTTCCAACATAGAATCATACACAATCTTAGCTGGGGTCATCTTTTTTGAAATACCAATCTTTTCCACTTTTTCTAATGCGCTGGTTGCTAGTCTAATCTGGTGTCTAAATCCAACAATGACAGCAATAAATGGTATACCTTCAAATAAGCTTATTGCTGAAATCTGTCTTCCAAAAATCGTTTGAGTACAGAAAAGTGCTAAAAACAATGAACATGCAGAGTTCACCATTGTAGCAGCGCTTAGCCAAAAATTCGAGCTGTTACCTTTATTTCTCATATCAGTGAAAAGAGACACAAACGTGTAAAGCATGGTCACATAAGCCATTAGGATGATAAATATGTCAAAGGGTTCCGATTCATAAAAATGCATTGATCCTCTTTGATATAAAGTGATAAAGAATCTTTGTAAATCATGGATCTGGTTCTTAGAGCTCAACAATCTCCACTGTGTACCATCTTTTGAAGTTAGTTCGCTACGAATCATCGGATTTGGATCAAGCACATATTTACTGTTGTCAGCTTCATAGAATGTGTTTGGGAAGCTTGGGTATTCAATCGAGTCATGTGATTCTTTAGCGTTGACGGGTCTACCATTGCTCTTTGTTTGGAAATGATACTTGTAAAGGTAGTAATGTTTCGAAGTGTTTAATTTATCGTTTGCCTCTGTCGAATTAATCAAGAGCCAATCACTATTAGTGGAGTCCTTATAGTAATGACTACATTTTTGGAAAAAATAGTCTGCGTCGACAATTGACATAGGATCGGAACTTCGTGTTACCTGAGATGCAGAAGTAAGGGATTGTGTCGTTGATGGATGATTTGTCAGAACATTTGCATACTGTAACCCATTGAAGTAATGTTGCATCACTGACAGATACGCTATTGTAGATATTAATAACACTATCAGCGTGACATGGATCGGACGAGTAGCAGAAAATTGAGCTGTCTTAGCAAAAGGCTTTGCCAGGTGATTAAACCCATTTGACAACAACGGCATTTTCAGTTTCGTGTTTCTCTTCCCACCTCCAATGACTTGTTGCAATCTCGAGAAATTTGATTTGCTTCTCCTTTATCTCTCTCCAGGCAAATTTCACTTGATGATATATATATATATAGATGAACCTATACGTGAATTGCGAAGAGAAGAATATAACGGAGTGTAGTTCCAATTCAACTGAAAAAAAATTAATTTACAATATCACCGTTAAACGGCCTTCGATTAACGCTAGCCTAAAAGTTATGCACAACTGGATGGTTGGAAACCCCAATCTGTAATTGGAATTAGTGGGAATTAGCCCAGCACTTAAATTTTCTTAGGACCTTTGAATCGAAAAATGCGTGAAAATTTTTTGTTTATGTTGGGGGCTCCACAAGACAATTGCCGTAGTAACTGTAATGTCAGTTGCTCGTTTAACGAGCAAGCGTGAAGATGAGGTTGAAGTGCCGTAAACCCCAGAGATCGACTTAATCATTTTTCAGGCTTTGCCGAGATTTCTGATGGTATCATATAAACCGCTGTCTCATATATCAGTATTGTCCTTCTATTTGAAATACTATCTGCTCTACGTAATATAATGTATCTACTGTATCCTCTTATGGTTGGGCGTCATAAAACTCGTCGTCTGAGCTTGACTCGCTTGACGATTCTGCAGAACCGGACTCAAGAGAGTTGGGCTCATTGTCATTGTCCTCTTCTTCTATGAAATCATAATTGGATAGATCAGTATCTAGTGGGTGTTTAATATAGTTACCACTGATATGCATGCCTCTTTTACCAGTAACCATCAGTTGGATTTCTTCCTCGGGAGCAATGACAAGGTTTAATTTGCACTGCGATGTCAAACCTTTCCTCCTCTCTGAACCTAGTGTAGCAATGACAAACTCTTCAAATTCTTCGAATTCTTCTGCCTCTTCTTCCTCGTCTTCCTCCACATCCTGGCCATTTAAAAGATCTTCTAACTCATAATTCTTCGCTAGAGGGCTGCGTTTGATCAAACGTAAGGTGCATATATCCTCGTCCTCACCGTCATCGTGTCTCTCTCCCATATCAATTGATGCCATTGTTAATTGGATGGTGATAGGCAGATTACCAACATCGCTGGAAGGCGATTCCCATGGGGAAATGGACTCATTGGGCGCTATAAATAGGTGGTATGTCGCTAAAGGCAATAGGTCTTTCATTCTATATATTATGTTATTGGACTCGTGTACAGGTGTAGGGGTGTTCGGCCTTTATTTAACACAAACTCTTTAATATCGATGGTTGTTGGTATTTGCGAAGTAAATTTTCAAAGTCTGAGCTCATCGATTATTTGAAAAAACTGTGATCACAAGTGCATATTTTTGCATACAAATTATGTTGAGTTTCAAAATATTATATTCATATATTTATATGTCTATAGTATATAGATGTATATGAACAATAGATGGTTGGTGATAATAAGCTTATTTATATATCAATAATCTGTCTTGTTAATGAATGGTTTCAAATTATTAAAATTTCAATAAATGAGGTTTGTCACCGTTTTTCAAAGAGAATGAAGCAGATAAGTATTGTTTCAATAATGGGGTCTTTTTGATTTCAGATAAAAGAGCTTTGTCGACGATCTTTTGATCTTCTACTCTTTCCTTCTTCAATTCCTTGGTTTGTTGTTCTGGGAATAAGTTAGCTTCCTTCTTTTCTTTCTTAGATAATTTAGAGTCTCTGGCAAAGTACTCGACATTGAACTTCTTGGTGTCAACACCTTCAACGGAGACCTTGGTGGAGGTAGCAATCACGTAACGGGAGTTGACTCTTCTTAGTGGGACACCGTTGACTTTGAATGGACCAGAGACCAACAAAGTGTTGTCTTCCAAGTGCTTCAAGTACACGACTCTCTTACCTCTGAAACGACCAGCCAATAAGATCAAAACAGTACCTGGGACCAAAGAGGCACGCAACTTTTGTGGGCGAGCAGCCTTTCTGGACTTTTTTAATTCAGGAATGTCTTCGGATGGATACCACTTTGGAGCCTATGTTTATGATTTCAATTCAATAAAGAATTTTAATAATAATGTTAGTAATCTACGTCTCTCTGGTTGATGTTCAAAAGTATTCTTCAGAAGATTTTGTTAATATTGTCAAACAACTAATATGAGGTACAATGTGCAGTTTCATCTTTCCAGATTAATATTTGGTATTGGATTTAAGCATGCGGTTTGAACATTTCTGATAATTCCTTGCTTATACAGACATTAATATCATCTACCTACATGGCGCTTACATTGCATTACAGCCATGGTTTGCGAATATCAATATTTTTGTAATCCTCTCGTTCTATAATTAATTATAGTTACCATTCAGATCGAATGTTTGGACAATAATAACTTCTGAGTTGAATCATAATATAATTAACATACTTTTTGGGCACTCATTTCGTTAATTCTATGTCTTCTATGTCAGTTTGTAAGAAAGAACCAACAATTGCTCAAGATCACCCGCTACAATGGCAAACACTCTTATAGTGGTAACCTTTTTTTACAATAAACAGACTGGGCGACGGTAGGGCGATGCGAGAATATCCAAGATTCACGGGTCGTCGCCAGAATTCGCTAGTTAGCAGTGGGTTTCGGGAGGCTCTAGGCAGCTTGAGCCAAACGCGCGTGGGTCGCAAGCTTGCCAGGCAGTACTCATTACACAGAAAGCAGCCGGACAGGGCTGTCTTGCTGGGCAACCGCTGCCACAGTACCATCGGGATGGTGCTACCTTGCTGCAAGAGGTCCCTGGAGTCGCGAGCAACTCCAAAGGAAATGTCAAAATAGTTTCTTTGAAATATAAGAAAAAGGAGAAAAAGGCATTTTTTAAATTTTTATAGTGTATGGGTGTCCAGCAGTCCTCTTGCAATTATACTATTACCATGTATAGCAATACTGACATAAATAATCAGATACTGGTAATATGACTCGATTCGAAAGTGTCGAAACTTCTGTTGCAATCATCTTTACAACATCGCAGGGCAAAATCTGGGAAGATCAATTCATTATAATTACTATTCACTAAGTATTATTATACAATTGTTTGGCGTACATACTGATTATTAGCCCTAAGGGTAGTTGATTCTCATTATAACACGCCCATCTTGTAAATGGAGTGCAAAATCTTTGCCACCTTGTATTTGAGGCAAGTTCAATTTAATCTGAGCCGCACCTACTTCTTTGTCCTTCGACAGCTTGTGGCGGCTGATCGCACCAACTACCAATGCAGCATCAGGAGTTGCAAGGAAGTTGCAGGTCTCGTTAAAGGACGCGACACCGTTTGCATCGGACTTCACAGTATCAGTCTTATAAAGAGACTTCATCTTACCATTTTGAAGTAAAGATATCTTAATCTGCACATTCTTGGCAATATTTTCCACAGATATGATAGTAACGGATCCATTCTTGGCATCTAATGCTGCCACTGGATGTCCACTTTGGCTCTCGCCGCGGACAGAAGCACTCGAGGTGAAAGGAGATGGGTGGCTATTGTGTGTTGCCGCCCCACCAGGCGTCCAAGTGGTATTAGAGGCTTGGCCATGTGATGCTGGCGAAGACATCATCCCAAAAGTTGGAGGTTTGTAGTCCATTTTTGGTGTGCGTAATCCACTGTTATCTTCCATCTCAGAACTTTTAGGTTCTTCAATATCCCTTTCTGTTTCAGGCATACGATGTGCACTAGTATCATGCCCTGAAGCAGAAGGTGCAAATGGGAAATTCAAAGATCCAGAGGAAGGTGGTACTTTTTCACCAGCTTTTGTCTCATACTCATTTGTTGATGCACCACTGTCTCTCCTCAAATCATGGTTCCCTTCTGATGATTGTTTGCGGTCCATAGAACTTCTCCCCATGGTACCGATATTCTTAAAGAACTTGCCGCCTTTCTTGAAATTATCTCCGATAACGTTATTTTTATGACCATCTGAGTGCGAAAAAGCTGATGGTATTGGAGAGTGTGAAAAAGTTCTGGAAGCCCTAGGACTGGACCCAGTGGCAGTGTTGTGGACATGGTCTGCAGTTGAGTTATCGGTTGTATCCCTAGAAGGTGCCCTATCCCTATCCATCGATGATTTTCCAATGTTGCCGAATCCTTTCAACAAATGTCCACCTTTCTTCAAGCCACTTGTGGCTGCACCTATACCTGCCCCTCCAACATTCTTGGCAGCTCCAGCATAATTGTTTGACTGAAGACTATCACCAATGTTATTGAAAGCAGCCGATAATTTACGGTCCTCACCGGCTCCATTCAATTGGTCTACTGTGGGTTTAAAATACTGTGGTGTGAAATGAGTTCGGTACTGTACGGTACCTTGCTGATCTAAGTTCGACTCCCAATCTTGTGTCTTGTCAGGTTGAATTTTATTCAGATCAACCAGTAAATAGCCTAGGGGATCATTATCCCCAGCACGATCCCAATCCATGACATTCATTTTAAGAGTAGATCTTGACATTGACAGAATAGGGACTTTAACAGTCTCATTCCATATAGGATTCAATGTCTTTTTCTTAATAGCTGTTTTATGGACTTTTTTACCATCCAGAAATAAGTTGATATACGGATCAGAGTATCCATTTCTGTCACTTGCAATTAAATTGCTGGCAGATTTTAGATTGATAGTCAAAATACCAGTATCATTAACAGACTCTGAAACTGGAAGCTGTTCCTCTGCAGGGCTATAACGAAACTTCAAAGAAACATTATTTCCTTCAAAAGAAAGCTTATAAGGTTTGCTGTAGCCTTCTTTTAATAATGAACGGGTATCTAGGTATGTTTCACTTATAATGTCTTTGTCATCAGTGGGCACACGCTTTTTAGAGACTCTAAACAATAATTTACTATGTTGTAAGTCTCTGATAAAAACGTTGCCAATTTCAGCCATCATGTTATCGCCCCTATACTTCATAGAAACAAAGTCAGGGTACGGAATACTGTCAATCAATATTCCAAAATAGGTGGATGTAGTTGATAGATGACCTTCAATTAATGAAAAAGTCAAAATACCAGAATTGAATTGGAGTAATTCATCCAAAGACATCAACAATTTGGAGTGAATCTTTGCAAGCATAGGTTCAAATGGGTCCTTAATGTCAACAATTTCATAATCATCAGGGGAGTTATCCTTCTGTTCTTGTAGTTCGGCCTGTTCTGCTGCAAATTTCTTCTTCTTTTTCTCTAATTCTGCCTTGAGTTCTTCGACAGCTTCTGCTTCTTCTGGGGAGTATACTTTCTTCACAGGGACAAAATCAAACGAAACACCAATAGTGTTTGGAGATTCTCTACCTTTTGTGTCCTTCAAATGGAAGTCTGTCATTTTATTTTGAAATTTAGGTGAACACACATATGATCCATCAGATGATTTTTTCTCTAGGATATGAGATACAGGAAGAGAGAAAGAGCCAATTGGCCTGTCAGAGCCAACACTTTGGTAATCAGCTAATCCGATACTAATCAATTGGTTCTCTGTTACAACTGGGATATAAAGAGTTTCATTGAAAGTAGGGTGCTTGTTTTCAGAAATGTGCTTTGATTTGTATTTCATGTGTCTGTTTAAAGCAATCGTGAAGTAAGGATCGATGTTACCAAAACCACTCAAATCAGATTCTACATTAGCTTTTCCAACATCTACTCTGATAACACCAATCGAGTCTGCCATGCCCCCCTTAGCTGCAAACTTACCCGTTAATTCAACAGGTTTCCATTTTGCACGGAGAGTAATCTCACCTTGTGGAGATGCTTTCAAAGTTTCATTTCCGGAATTTAAAGTGTTTAGCATATCCTCAATATTACCAGAGTATTCGCAAATTTGAGTTTTGCTGCTCTTGTGGTCATCATAGACTTTTAGAGTCAAGTTAGTGTTAGCTTTAGAAGGAACAAGAAACTCTACAGATTCGTTCCAAGAAGGTTCACTAATATGCTTCATTCTCCTATAGCTCTTTATTAGTTGGTCACCTGAATACAACTCAGCACTTGGACTCATGTTTGTCGCAGCACTACCGCCACTAAGATTTTTGATTCTTTCTAAAGTCAACATTAAAATACCAGAGTCAGAATCTCCAGCCTCTTCATCGTCATCATGCAATTCATCTGGATCAACTTCTTCATCCTTCTTTTCGTCGTTGACTCCCTCACCTGTTTTCTTATCAATGACAGGAAACCAATGCAAAGAATAGTTTAAGTTACCTCTAGGCTTAGCACCAATGGTTAATTCTGTACTTTGTGCCTCTAAAACAGGTGTTTGATAAAGATTACCCAAGTCAAATTCTGCAGACCCGATAAGCGTGTCCTTTCTGACGTCGTTAAAATCAAAACAATCGAAAGTTAATTTTTGATCTAATGAATTGATCAACAAGTATTTTGTTTCGTTCCAAGTGGGGTTCTTGATATCGGATTTAATTGAAGTTCTGACTTCCTTATCGTCGCCTGGGATCTTCTTTTCAGTATTGATGATCACGTAAGGATCAACAGTGTTGGTAATAAAGTCTGAACCTTTCAAACTATTACCAGACGAAATAGTAACGGCAAGAACACCGATGGCATCATTAGCCTGTGCTTCCATAATTTCTTCAACATCGATATCAAAGTGGTTTGGGGCGTATATCATAGGACCAGCAATAGAGTCAATCATTGATCTAACAAATGTCTTTAAACCTGGTAAGAAAGACATAATATCCAACCCTAGCGCATCCCCACCTATAGGTTTCAACACGAAGTCGATCATTGGTGGTTCTAATAGGGAAATAGAAACGATCTTAATATTAGGGAATGTTTTACCAAATTTTAATTTAATACGCATCTTACCTGAAACGTTGATATCTTCAGTCAGGACAGAAATAGTCTTCGATACAAAGCTTTTCCCAAGCCTAACACCTAAAGCTATCTTTGGACTGATCTTCTCTGCCGCTTCCTTTGCAGTCATGTCTGATTCATCATTTGGCGTAAAGGCAAAGGACCAATCCATCTCCACAGTATCCTTACCTGTCTTCGTGTATGATTTAATACCTCTAATGGCAGGTGCCTTAGATCCCAAAGTGAATTCATCGATAGATAATCCATCGATACCATACCCCGGTGCCATTTCTTGCAGCATAGGGTTACCTTGGGATTTGACTAAATCTGATACCACAGGCATATAGATCACCCAGACTTTAGAAAGTACAGAATTCAACCATGTAGTTGTCTCCACTCTTCCAGACATTGTCTCTTCGACAGTAATTCTCTTCAAGTCATCTCTAACATTTCTGTTAAACCGACGATATTCAGTGTTATACACTGTAGCACTGCTTATAAAGACAAACCACAAAGACCACCAGGAAAACCTGGTATAAGCAAATAACCAAGCGAAAAAACACGTCCCTACTATAGGAGCAATGTTCGAATACCAATCATTGAAAAAATTCTCCATAATATATGCTTTAATCACCCTAGCATTCGCAGTTCTTACATCACTTTTACCTGAAGGAGCAAACCCACCTGTATCTCTCCATGGATACAACGTTGTTGGAGATTCTTCGTCCACTTTAGCATATAACTTTTGTTTCTCTTCCTCTGATAATCCATCTAGGATGCCAGGACCTGTAATAGAGGTATCATATTTGTTTATATCTCTAGATGGCGCATTTTTCATCATCTCGGGGTGAACCTGTTCTAATGGGATCGAGCCAATCCCACCTTCTTGGTTAGGCGGTGGGAGGGTCCTTCCATCATGAACAGCAGAGGCAACGAGAATTTTTTTTGGAGGTTTAGGAACATTGACATGAGCAGCATTGTCTACAGCATCCTCTTGCTCTTGCAAATCAGAGCGTTGCTTCTTATTGAATTCATTGCCTGTTTGCTCCATGGAGGGATGAGCCGACGAACCGCTCGTATAAGCATCCATAGCCCTTTGTGCTAAATTACCTCCATGCTCATTTTCATTCATCTTATTACCCTCTGAGGGAAGAGAGAATTGGCCTGGTCCAGGTTGTTCTTTATGGGAGGCCATTTTCTTCAAAGCCAATCAAGGGGATTTTTTTTTTCTTACCACACTAGAGTTGTGTAAAACAGATATAAGAAAAGCAAATCCAACTTGCACTAAAAAGAACTTGTTAAAATATTAATTTGCTAGTCTTCAAACAGTTCGTAAACAAATTGAGTGCCAAGTGAAACCGCCAAATGGTAATCCTTTTATCGATTTAAAGTAAAACTTAAAAGGTGGGTTTTCCTTTATTTTTCTTATTTTCCTTCTTTTTATCTTTTATATATTTCACGGTATGCTCTTTTCACAGCGGACCTTTTATATATAGATAGAGACTACATAGACACTTACGTACTATATCGAAGCAGCCCAACTCCAATAGTCCATGGGTTAAGTCCTTGTCTTGCCCACTATGTCTTGTAAGAGTAATTGGACGCAAGCTCGTGCCTTTTCCGTACTGCGGTAATCATCTCCTCGGTAGAAAAGATATCATGTTCTAATATTTGGTTTAAGAACAAGTTGTGATAATTAGCATTCAGGTCTTTCAGTCTAAATGAACAATAGACTAGTTGTAGACAGATCGAGTTTGTTAACACTGTCTTCGGTACACTTTGTAAATCTTTTAGTAAATAGCAAACACAGTCGTTGGTAAATTTAAGTGCCAATGGATTTGTCGCGACTTCTGTGTTGTGGTAAGGGAAGGTTTGTTCTTCTTTGTCATCATCTGTGATAGAAACCTTCGTTATGGCAGGGTTTAATGGTATTAGCATCTGTTGTTTTAGATCGTCCATACCCTTTACATTGGTACTTAGGGACGAATACAGATGCTCTCTAATGACTCCAATTTTCCTCTTCACCAACATTTCTAGGATCGCATCGTTGGACTGTGTCGGATCTTCTAATGCAAACGAATTGATCTCTGACTGGATGAATTGTGTTCTTATCTTGAAAAACACATTGAGCAAAGAGTTGTTTTCCGCATCATTAAACGGTGGTATCAGCACTAAATAGTTTATAATCCTTTTCATCGAGTTTGCCGTTAAGTTGGAGCTCAATAGTTTAATTAATCCAATCACCATCGTGGATGTTATCTCTTTCAATACTTTATCGCAAATCTCTTTGATCAGAGTAGAGTCTGGAAACTTCAGTTTTAAGCTCTTAGTATGTTGGTAAATCATTATAGTCTCTTGGTAATGACCCGTCTTAATACAGGTTCGTGCCAAAAAAGGCAACTCCAGTAAGGACGTGATATTGTTCAAATTCTCCAGGACCAAAACCATATTCCCAGGGCTATCTGGTATCACTGCACGTTGTTTCAACTTTTGTAACGCCTGGTGGAACTCATCCTCATGGTCTCGACTATGTTCCTCGTTAGAAACCACGGTTTGCTTAGAGAGTTCCTCTTGCAAAAGTTCATCAAACTCATTATTGATTTGCTCGCGGCTGAGCTTCGAGGGAGCTCGATCCAACTCCCACAGTTGCTCTAGTTGTGTGTGTAAATCTTGTAATAGCAAAGTCTCTTTAGTATTGGACTCTAGTTCAAAATCTATGTCATGCCTATTGGCAACCAACAATTCCTTCAGTTGTCTCTCAAGAGTAGAGACTTCCGCATCGATCTCAGATACACATTCTACAATACTACCAGACTCTGCTCTAGAAGAGAAAAACGACTGATAATCTCTAGACTCATCTTGTAAAAATGAATTCAATGTCTCCAAGCATAACGATTCATTATAAGCTTTTCCATTAGGTAGTAAAACCTCTAATAACACATCCATGATTTGTAAAAAAAAACAGAGTTCACTAACGAATTCAACACAATAAAAAGAAATAGCTGTGATGGAACCAACTACAAGCTCTTCTCAACTGCTGTTTTTTTTTTTTTGAATATTACTTAGTCTTCTTACGTACTACACTGTTTTAATTAATTCATGTAATAGAGATGTGGCATGATAAATCACGCTATTTCAGAACAAGTAAATTGAACACGAAAACGGTAGCACATTTTCATGCCCCACCTACCCCTCGTTGATTTAAACTTTAACGTAATGGTTTAAGGCTGTTTACATCGTTTTCTATTCTCCACATGTTAATTAAACCTGGGGTAATGACATTAAGCGACAAGCTATGTCTGCACTCTGCACAAAATCGAAAGATTCTGAATTGTGATCAGGATATTAGGCGATTGTATTATCACCTTATTATGTGGCGTCACATCTTTTCTTGTTCTCGTATGATGTCTTTAGGCTGAGTGTATAAAAAGGGACGATATCTAATTGAACTTTTTCTTTCCAACCATCATTCCATTCTTGTTGCTACATACATTAGTTTACAAATAGAAACTTGTAAAAACACACAATTAATTGTTAGATTACTAAGAGTTATGGCCGTTAAATCATTTGAAGTCGCAGACCCAATTACCACTGCATTGAAAGGGTTTGCCCTTGCTAATCCTTCGATTACTTTATACCCTGAGGAGAAGGTACTGTATAGAACCACTGACAAGAAGAAGGTGGCACTGATCTCTGGTGGTGGTTCAGGTCATGAGCCTACGCACGCTGGTTTTGTCGGGACAGGGATGTTAGCTGGAGCTGTGTGTGGTGATATTTTCGCCTCGCCATCGACCAAGCAAATCATGACCGGTATTGAATTAATTCATAACAATGCCTCAGGTGTGCTTTTAGTTGTTAAGAACTATACTGGTGACGTGTTACATTTTGGGCTGAGCGGTGAGAGAGCCAAGAATGTGGGGATCCCTACAAGAGTCGTGGTTATCGGTGACGACGTCGCTGTCGGCAGGGCCAAAGGCGGGAACGTCGGAAGAAGAGGTCTTGCTGGGACAGTTCTTGTTCACAAGACTGCTGGTGCATTTGCTGAAAGTTACAGTGAAAAATACGGGCTGGACGGGACCGCTAAGGTTGCCCAGATCGTTAACGATAATTTGGTGACTATTGGTGCCTCATTAGACCATTGTAAAGTTCCAGGAAGGCCTTTTGAAAGCCAGTTGACTGCCAACCAAATGGAACTAGGGATGGGTATTCATAACGAGCCAGGTGTTAAAGTATTAGAACCTATCCCCACAACAGAAGACTTAATTTCAAGCCACATGTTGCCCAAATTACTGGATCCATCGGATTCCGATAGGGCATATGTACCATTTGATAAAAACGACGATGTCTTGCTGATGATCAACAATCTAGGTGGCGTTTCATCGTTCATCGTTTCATCCATCGTTGCTATTACCACTGACTTCTTACAAAAGCAATACGGGATCACTCCAAAGAAAGTCCTAGCTGGTACATTTATGACAGCTTTTAACGGTAATGGGTTTTCCATTACACTATTGAATGCTACGAGAGCATCTGCTGCTATTTCTAAGGATTTCAAAGAGATCCACAGTGTCTTAGATTTGGTCGATGCTTACACAGATGCCCCAGCATGGCCCGTTGGTGACTTTAAATCCAAAAAGGCACCAACAGTTGATACTAGTGTGTTACTAGGCGAGAAGAAGACTCAACCAGTAGGGAAATACGATTTTGCTCAATTTTCTAAATGGATGAAGAGTGGCGCAGACGCTGTCATCAAAGCTGAACCTCATATCACTGAATTGGACAACTTAGTGGGCGATGGTGACTGTGGCTATACATTGGTAGCAGGTGTGCAAGGTATTACTGAGGCATTGAAGAGTCTGCCACAAACATATCTATCCGAAGCCATGGCAGAAATCTCAGATGTTGTTGAAACTTCTATGGGAGGTACTTCTGGAGGGTTGTATTCCATTCTAATTTCAGGATTCTCTTACGGACTGCTGTCCAATGCTGCAGATAAGGACGCTAAAGTAACTCCAGAGATTGTTGCCAAAGCATTTGAAACTGCGTTGTCGACGTTATACAATTACACAAAAGCAAGAAAGGGATCATCTACTATGGTTGATGCTTTAGAACCATTTGTGAAGGAATTCTCTGCTACTTTAGATTTCAATAAGGCAGTGGCAGCCGCTGAAGAAGGTGCTAAGTCCACAGCACATATTTCTGCCTCGTTCGGAAGAGCTTCGTATGTTAGCGACTCCTCTCATGTGGAAGACCCAGGTGCTGTTGGGTTAGTAGAGTTTTTAAAAGGTATTCAAAACTCATTTTGAGTCAGCCACCATATCATGGCAACCATCTTCATGTAAAAAATCATGACAATGTATCGACACGTATATTTTATAAGAATTCTTCAATTTACCTCACTCCAGCTCTCAAAGCCCTCTACCGGTCACCTCTTCCTCTTGTTCTGCTGTCCGGGGGCACGTGAGTTTAGCGTTTTGCAGAGACATCGATAAATATTTAATTTTCCTCTGGACTTTGATGAAGAGTTCAATAAGCGTACCAACACCAAACTACGTGGCAATCGGATTATCAGAACACTTGTGTATCGAATTTTACGTGTCTTGTAGGAACGAAAGATGAGTACCGATTTTGATAGGATTTATTTGAACCAGTCTAAATTCAGTGGAAGGTTTCGTATTGCGGATTCCGGGTTAGGTTGGAAAACTGCTGCTAATGGTGGCTCTGCTTCCTCTGATAGTGCCAAAGCTCCATTCTTGTTGCCTGCCACTGAATTACTATATATTCAATGGAGTCGTGGTTGTAGAGGCTATGAATTAAAGATAAACACGAAAAACCAAGGTGTCTTACAACTTGATGGGTTTTCAGAGGACGATTTTAATTTGATCAAGAATGACTTCCATCGTCGATTCAGCATACAAGTAGAGCATAAGGAACATTCTCTACGTGGTTGGAACTGGGGTAAAGCCGATTTAGCAAGAAATGAAATGGTTTTTGCTTTGAATGGGAAGCCCACATTCGAAATTCCTTACTCCCGTATTAATAACACTAATCTAACTGCCAAGAACGAGGTGGGTGTTGAATTTTCTTTGCAGGACAATAACTATCAACCTGCAGGTGACGAGCTAGTTGAACTGAGACTTTATATCCCTGGTACGATGGAAACTGATGCGAAATCGGAGGAGGGTATTAAAACTGAAGATGGTGTAAAGACTGAAGAGGGAGTCAAGGCTGAGGATGGTGTTAAAACTGAGGATATCGAAATGGATAGCGTAACAGAGTCAAAGAGTATTGCTGAGGCCTTCTATGAAGAATTGAAGGAAAAGGCAGACATTGGTGAAATGGCTGGTGACGCAATTGTCTCATTCCAGGATGTATTCTTTGCCATCCCCAGAGGTCGTTATGATGTTGACATTTACAAGGACTCTATTAGGTTAAGAGGTAAGACTTATGAGTATAAATTACAACATCGTCAAATACAAAGGATTGTTTCGTTACCGAAGGCTGACGATATCAATCACTTAATAGTTCTTGCCATTGAACCTCCTTTACGTCAAGGTCAAACAAGTTACCCATTTTTGGTCATGCAGTTCCAAAAGGACGAAGAAACTGAAGTACAATTGAATCTAGAGGATGAGGAGTATGAATCTAATTACAAAGACAAATTAAAGAAGAATTACGATGCAAGAACACATATTGTTATGAGTCATGTGTTAAAGGGTGTGTCTGATCGTAGAGTTACTGTTCCAGGTGGCTACTTATCAAAGTACGAACAATGCGCTGTATCATGTTCTTATAAAGCTAATGAAGGTTACTTATACCCATTAGACAACGCATTATTTTTCTTAACCAAGCCAACGCTTTATATCCCGTTCTCTGACATTAGCTCTGTTAACATTTCAAGAGCTGGCCAAACATCCACCTCTTCAAGAACATTTGACTTGGAAGTTGTCTTAAGACTAAATAAAGGTTCTACAACGTTTGGGAATATAAGTAAAGAGGAACAACAATTGCTAGAGCAATTTTTGAAATCAAAGAATTTGAGAGTTAAGAACGAGGAGAAAGACGCACAAGTGAGATTGCAAACTGCTTTAGGTTCGGATAGTGACGACGATGGCGACATCAATATGGGTTCTGCCGGTGAAGATGATGAGTCTGTTGATGAGGATTTCCATGTAAGCTCAGGAGAGGACGACGATGACGTGGCAGAAGAATATGATTCAGATGTCCAATCTAGTGGTGATGATGAGGAAAAAGATAGACCTCCAAAGAAGGTGAAAACAGAATAAAGGCGATAAGGCTTTATATAGAAGGGTTTTATGTCTCATATATAGAATGAATTATCAATCATGTCGAATATTTAACAATGAATCGAATCTTTTTTTTTGCTGAATTCATTCTCAACCTCATTAATATCTTGATCATAAGAAACTTCTTCTTAATAGAAACTATCAGTTTTTGTCTAAAACGTTAATTTTTATCAAAAATTATATCTTACTTGAAGAAAACTTAAACATGAGCTATCCAGTATTACCATGATATGATAGGGGTTTTGTTGTATAACTACATCATACTACAATATCCAAACAGTATGATTATATGAGAATAAGTTTTTAAAGGAAAATGACCTGTGAAACCAATATCTGGGAAGATCTGTCAGTTCTAAAGGACATGTATCCAGAATTAGATTTGAACCTGAACCTGGATGATAAAACTGATTTATCTGATAAGCTGGTGAAGGGAAAGTTGGGGTTTGATATTCACCTGCAATATGAAGATATATCCATATTATTTGCCAATGAACATTTGAAATTAAGTAAGCTGACAAATAATACAGTCGATTTCGTGATAAACCCACAGATGTACCCTCAATTGTGTAGTGTAGACTTGCATATCAACTCATCATGGATGACTGCGAAAGATAAATTATTAATAAATGAATTATTGAAGCAAGAATTTACTGACATTACGAGTCCCGAGTCTGAATTATATGATCCACATACTCCCATTTTAATGTTGATATTTGACTTTTTGATCAATGAACTTGGTGATAAGTTGTTTCCTGAAAACACTAAAACTTGCACCTCTGAAGATGAATATAATATATTCCGTAAAGTTTTGGAGACCATAAATGATAATTTGGTGAAGCAAAGCAATTTCTATTGCTGCATCTGTGTGAAGATGAAAAAAGGAGCCCAAATGGTTGAATTGCCTTGCAGCCATTCACTTTGTAAAGAATGCTTTCAAGATTACTATGGGACTATGATACAAACAGGCGAAGTACATAATGTGAAGTGTCCTGAGTGTAGTTACTCGGAACCTAATTTAGCAAATACGAAAAGTTTGAAGGAACTGAAATCATATCTTTTCACACCTAAAATACCTTTCGCCTTTTTTGATGGCCGATTGTCCAATGAACTTTGTGAAAGGTATCGTTCTTTATTCTACAGTCATGCAGCGACTAAATTATCGAAGTATTCTCCTTACTCGTGTACAATTTGTGCCCGATGTAATCAATGGTGTGTGAAAGATGTATTAGATGATCCGATGATTCAATGTAGCCATTGCAACTATACTTTTTGTTTTGACTGTTTACATGCGTGGCATGGGTACCACAACACTTGTGGTAAGAAGTTGAGCATTCCGTCTGATATTCTAGAAGAGTATTCTGAAAGTTCTGATGTACAAAGAAAGAGGACTTTGGAGTTGAAATATGGCAAGAGGATGTTAGAATTGGCCTTAAGTGATTATATAGCAGAAAAATTACTAGACATTGCTATTAAAGAAGAAGGTTCTGATTTGCAAAGGTGTCCAAACTGCCAATTGGTAGTACAACGGAGCGAAGGTTGTAATAGGATGAAGTGTGAAGTCTGTTTAACTCATTTTTGTTATCTTTGTGGGCTATTTCTATATAGTGAAGAAGGCTATCAACATTTCCGAGATATCCGTTCTACCTGCTATGGAAAATTATTTGAAGGTATGCCAGGGGCTGATGACCAATGACAAACATACATGAAAATGGTATATACATAATTAGTCGGTTTATATGTTACAGAACATGTTCTAATATGAAATCATGACTCTAAAATTCCGTGACTTTTGTCTTCAGGCTGATAACGAAGAGACCATTTAGGACCTAATAATGCGACAAGACAACTGTCTACTAGGATAAATACCCATGAAGCCATATAAACCACAAAAGATAAAATAGCGATCAGTCTAACTATAAATTGAAGGAACGACAACCTTCTGTCCTTTATGTGTATCGATAATGCCTCAAAATCGTATTTGATGAATATACCTGGCACATGGCCAGCGATCTTAGTTCCCTCATCTGTACTGAGATACTTATACTCGGTTAAAGAATACTGGTTTGTATCAATTTTTGCACCTAATTTCTCATATATTGTGGGCACCACTGAAGTAAAGTACACATATGTAGCCTTAGGGTCATTGATTTCATATTTGGCTGTACCATCTAAAGGATTATCAATGTAAGGATAAAAATCCCCAAAAGAGAATTCGTTTATAACATGAGAAAAGTTGATCTCATCTACTGGCGCTCTTTGACGATCTCTGTACCCATGGCCTTTAGCTGTTATCTGTAATTCCCCTGTGACACGGTTAACTGGGATAGACCCAAAAATGTGGCATCCATTAAAATCGGGTATAACTTCTTCACCGTTTTCTCCATTATAATACACCCTTGCATCGATTTTTTCTCTAAACTCTGCTGGTATAGCTTCACCCAGAATCTCATCCAGTTCAGGGGTCACAATCTTATTTATGTCATTGACCCTGGTATTGTATGGAATAAAGAAAATGATATCTTCAAACTTCAGTTCTTCCTGCACTAATTTTCTATCATAAGTCATATCTACAGCATTCACATGAAGGTTATTACATGTCATGTTAACGAAGATATCCAAATTGATTTGCACATTTTCTCTCACAGTCGGATCTACGGTGTATTGCTGATCGACATATCCACCAAAATAGCTACCGAATTCACTGTAAGCTATAAATATTAAAAAAAGATACGTTAATATTGATGTAATCCCTCCTTTAGAGGATTTTTTCTTGTATTGTTCCTCAGTTTTGGCTTTAGAAATGTAATTGTTACCAAATCTTTCTGTTAGTATGGGTGCCTCTTTAAAATCAAATATATTCATGCAAATGGACTACATACGAAAGGCATCAAACGTCCTTAAAGTGGGCATTTCTACAAGTCGAACTCGTTTGACACGTTGCTTACAATGTAGAGGTTTATAGTGTATTTGTCTTTTCAAATAAGATATTCAAGAATATTAAATATAAAATATACCTTTATGTATACAATAATGACAGCATTGAAAAACACTTGTTAGCGCTGATGGCCTCAAAAAAAATATCTCATGAACCATCGTTTGTTTGTTTCATCTCTTGTTTATCAGACGCCGAATCTGTTGATTCAATGGTATTTTTTTGAGATTCCAGATCTTTCTTTTTCTCAACATGGTGAGATAATATCAAAGTCAAAGACCACAATATAAACTGAACAAAAAGTCGTATTACTCCAATGTAGAACCCAGACCCTACCGTGACATGTAGAAGCCCCCAGGAAGAGATTTCTGAGTCATCCATATTTGGTTCTAAAGCTTTTAAACCAATTTGGTAAATTAAAAGCAGGGCAAAACTTAGGCACGCACAGCACATCATTATATTCGTTGCTAGTTTAAGTAATACAACTACGATAGTGTAGTTCCTTTTTCGATCGTAGATGATAAGCGATCCCAATAATATGGTAAAGATTAAGCACACTAAACTTGTACTAACATCTATTAGATGCAAATGGTATACCAATTCATTACATCTGGACAAATTCCTTGCCATCTTAATGGCTTTATTGAAATTTGTTGTGGAAAGATTTTCGCTGAACCCATCATTGATAAAGATCTTAGATATGGTACTTTCTTCTCTTTGCTCGTGAGATAAAAAACGATCCAACGATTTGGTTGCCAATTTATACATATAAACCAATGAATTTCCTAGAGATAGACGATCCTCTTTATGAATCGATGATAGTTTTGATAATTCTATTCCAATATCTCTCACCAATATGGTTAATACATCCAATCCGTAAGGCCCGTTTCTAGCACAGTAATTCTTATGACCGGAATCATACTTACAATAACCCAAATAATTAATCTTATAAGAGTTTTCTAGTTTCAAAGTATTGACTAGATTCTCATCGTTGTAAATGGATGTAGCATCCCCCAATTTATCAGACCAACCTAAATCGATGACGAGGTAGGATAACAATTTCAGAAATTCCCCTACACTACTAAGAAACTCTAGGGCAATTTGAGAGTCATCCACTACGGATATTGTAAATTGAGGCATACATATAGGCAGCAAACTTGTGGAAGAGCATGTGAAACTCGGTAATGAAAGGCCTAATTGAAATACTGTTAGGAACAACAACACCAGCCAAATAATGAATTTCTTGGATAAAAAAAACAAGCCAAACAGCATCTTCAATTCCCCCAACAGATATTCATATGTATAGATACCATTTATGGGAAGGGTATATCAATATAGATCAATGTTCAATCTATCATTTGTCCGGTATTTTTTTAACTGTATGCCAATTTTCACATTGACGCTGACGTTTCGAGCAGGGAGTTTCTAAACTATGGATACGACGCCTCAGCTGATAGTAATATATCACCAATATTTATATAGCAACCTCCCATATGTAATAAGCAAGCGATCTGGCAGCGAGTTCAAACAGTGTGCGATGGCAAGTTGTGTAGTAGGAAATAAATGAAACTAACTTATTTATACAACCATCACATACAAAGAATGAAATATACCTGTCATAACAAACTTGATCTGCTCACTCTAATAAAGCGGCATACTCTCTTCTAATAGAGTGAAGTAGCAATTATCGTTGTGTATTGCTAGATCACTTCTCTACATAAATATGGCTAAAACTGTAAGAGATTTGGGTGGTTGGCAGATAATTACCACTGACAAACAAGGGAATATATTAACTGGAGGCGATGAGAATTTTGATGCTCGAAGAAGAACAAGAGGTAGCATTAAGAAAGAAACTAGTAATGATGATAGCTCTTCTAATCGAAGGAGAACAAGAAGCAGCCGCAAAAAAGAAGGTGAAGATGATGGCACTATAGTATTCCTCCGTTCGACAATTGATGGTGAAAAGATTAAAATAGGCCGTGGAGAGTCTATACTTATGAAAGTTCCTCGGAATAAGGATAAATTATCTGCATACTTGATTCATGAAATACGACTCAATACCATTAGTAATTTGGTGGAGTTAATAGCATTTTCATATTTGAGGCGGGATGAGGTTTCAGCAAAGGCGTATCTAGAGGCATTTCATAAAGATCTACTTAAAGGTACAGAAACTGAAGAAGATTACCAGAGTTTATTGAATTCGAATACCGGTGAAAACGAACTTTTTTTAACGCTAGAGCTAACCGAGTTAAGATTGAAAAATTTCCATAGCGTGTTGCGGTTGGATCCTCATGCCAGCAGTGGAGATACATGTTTTTATACAAGATACTTGTGTCACACTACTGGTGATTATTTTAGAGCCGTTGATCTGGTTCAGCTGCAAGATACTTTATTAAGTCAGACTCCGAAAGATGCATTATTGTTTTTAAAAGAGATCTTGTATCCTGCTAAGAAAAGATGCAGTATTAGTGGTAATAAGAGCGAACCTTTGGATACATTAAATAAGCTGACAAGTCAAAGCATAAAGAGTAAATATGTTGAAACACCACAATTATCACCATCTAAAGAAGAAAAAGAAAATGGTGCCGATGACGATAATGATGAGGTGGATGAGGATGAAGATGACCTTGACAGAAGAGACCCTGTAACTAGTGATTCTGAATTTAACGAAGAAGAACTGCAACATGTTGATAATTCTGATGATGAAGTATTGTCCGCTGCTGACGAAGAAGATGACGAGTTTTCATCGAATAAAAGGCCGAAGAGAGCGTACAAAAAATCGCCTGCTAAAAAGATGAAATTAGAACCACAAATAGAGAAACCGGCTCCCAGGAAAAGAGGCCGTCCCAGAAAAATACCTATTGATAATTCGCCTTTTTCTTCAGGTAATGGTAACATTAAAACCGCTCCTGTTGTTAGAAAATTTACCAAAAAAAATGTCTTGAGAGCTAAAAAAAAGTATACTCCATTTTCTAAAAGGTTCAAATCTATAGATGATATACCTGATTTGAGAGAAATTGAAGAGTTTAACCAAATAGAAGCCAATCAGATATTTGAAGCTTTGCAAAATAAATTAGAAACTAGTAAGAAACATCAGATTGTGCAGACTGTGTTTTCAAAAGTTAAAAAACAATTATATTCATCTCATGGGAGGGACAATTTCAATAAATCAAAGAATTTTGACGACTGGCTGCCTTCTAGAGAAAATGAATTTGCATCGATATATTTAAGCGCTTATAGTGCTATTGAATCTGAATCATCTACTACCATCTATATTGCAGGCACGCCTGGGGTTGGCAAGACATTGACTGTTCATGAAGTAATCAAAGAATTGAAGTTTTCTTCTGATCAAGATGAAATCCCACCTTTTCTTTATGTGGAGATAAATGGTCTTAAGATGGTGAAACCTACAGATAGTTTTGAGGTTTTATGGAATAGAATTTCTGGTGAAAGTCTGACATGGGGAGCTGCTGTGGAATCATTGGAGTTTTATTTTAATAAAGTACCAAAGACCAAAAAAAGACAGGTTGTTCTCTTATTGGATGAATTAGACGCTTTGGTTACGAAGAATCAAGATATAATGTACAACTTTTTCAACTGGACAACTTATTCAAACGCTAAGCTAATTATTATTGCAGTTGCTAATACTATGGATCTTCCCGAGCGTCAACTTGGTAATAAAGTATCTTCTAGAATTGGGTTTACTAGGATCATGTTTACAGGGTATACTCATGAGGAATTGAAAAGCATCATTAACTTACGATTAGATGGACTGAATGATACATATTTCTATGTTGATACTACCACTGGTAGTGCGTATCTACCTGGGAATGAAGACACATCAGAAAATATGGATAGTAATCCTAATTTGAAGAAAGTACAGCTACGAATGACGCCGGATGCCATTGAGATTGCCTCAAGAAAGGTGGCAAGTGTTAGTGGTGATGCGAGAAGGGTATTAAAAGTATGCAAAAGAGCTGCAGAGATTGCCGAGCAATATTATATGACGAAGAACGGCTATGGATACGATGGCAAACCTGTTACTGAGTTTGATGACAAGCTCAAAGAAACAGAGGAGGAAGAGGAACGACTAAATAAACAATTAAGTGAGCAGGAAGGGATAGAATTACAAACAGTGCATATAAACCATGTTATGAAAGCATTGAATGAGACAATAAATTTCAATACGATAAATTTTATTTCGTCACTATCTTTCACTTCGAAGCTTTTCTTGCATGCATTGATGAACTTAATTAAAAAGACATCCATGCAAGAGCAACTGTTAGGCGATATTATTGACGAAATTCGATTGGTTATCGATGTGAATGGGAATAACAAGTACATACTGGGGATTAAGCAATTTCTTTTCAGCGGCTCGGTGGAGATGGCCGATAAAGAAGAGCAATTACGGATGATTTCGTGGGATTTTGTTTTAAACCAACTAGTGGATGCAGGTATATTGGTAAGACAATACCTAAAAAACGAACGACTAAGCAATGCTAAATTAAACTTACCAATGGAGGAAGTGCGTGAAGCTTTACAGAGAGATGAGATACTGAAGAAACTATAAGAGATATGTGATCATTAACTGTCTGATGATTACGCTTATGTTAAACGTTGCTATTTCTAGAGTACATATGTGACGAAACACTAGGGTCATTGAACCATTACGTTCCTGTTTGCTTGCTTGTCTTTCACTGTTGGACTAGGGGTTGTGATATCCGATTTTGATGCTGTGTTAGGTTGAGGTTCCCTCTCATGACTAAAGTCGCGGTATATTAATAGCGGATCGCCAATATCACGAATTTCTGGGATGGTTAGAGTTAAATTAAAGATTTTAGCTAATGCAATCTTGAATATTTTCTGTATATTTATGGATTTCGCTGTAGAACAAAATACTAATGCAGAACCCATAGCTTGAGCATATTCCATGGCAATAGTGCTAATCTCTTCTTGGTATTCTGAATCAGTGTCTATGAATAAATCATACTTAGTTCCTACAAGGATCGGTATGGCTTTGTCATTGAGACCGATTGCTTGGCGGTACCAATCTTTTACGGACTCTAAAGTCTCAGGACGAGTAAGATCAAATAAGAAAACCATTGCAGAAGATCCAACTGCAGTTAATGGCAGCATATTAATGAATTCTCGTTGTCCACCTAAATCCATCAACGAGAAGATAATATCTGTAGACCTCAAATTGATCTTTCTCTTGAGGAAATTGACTCCCAAAGTTTGTGTGTATTCTTCATCAAATATGTTTTGAACGTACTTCACCATCAGAGAAGTCTTCCCAACTTGAGCATCTCCTACTAAACCGACCTGTATACTAACTTCATTTTTCACATCTGGAATGGGTTTGTGCCTAGAATTGGGTAAAGACATAGATAATATAACTGTAAAACTATACCGGTGTACCTCTTGATAACACTTCAACTGGCTCAAGAAAAAAACAGCTACATCGCTTTCAACATAGTCTTATATGCTTATCCATATACATAGTTGACTTGATAAATCCCAGGAAACGTTCCGAATGGGGGGAGAGGTAAGATCTCATCGTTATTACGGGATGAATCCGATATGTTTATATTTTGCCGGATTCAACAATTACAGTTCCTAATACGGATGCTGTCTAAAAGAGGTAATTGGACCTATTAATTAAAACACCCGTGCATATTTGTGGGACTATCTAAACACCCAGTCACCAATAAAAGTTCAGTTTTTTTTTAGTTTTTTTTTAGTTTTTTTTTAGTTTTTTTTTTAAACATTTTTCGGGGAGAGAATAATAATGCTTTCTTTAATAGGAAATAGAGATGCACCCAGCCTGAGAAGTGCAATTTCTCAGGCTGGAAAATATGTTGCTCCCTCTCTAGAGTAAGCAGCCCGGCTCTGGAACTTCCGCTTAGCACCGCTTCTTCGACAGACGTCTGACGGAAGCACCGTGGCTTGGAAATTTTCGCTGCAACGGCAGACCAACTCACACCAATTGGCTTTCCATAGTGAATGGATGGAGGTGCGACTTAGACCTAGTGAGACTTTGCTAATCGATACATTGTTGGTTAATAGTGAAATCTAGTGGTAATACATTTCTTTAGTTCTTTGTTGATAATTTATTCCAAAGTTACTTCTTGAAAAGCCTTAAGCAAAACCGAACTGAACTAATCATGGCTGTTGGTAAGAACAAGAGATTGTCGAAAGGTAAGAAAGGTCT